>DWFV01000294.1:0-15466 GCA_018246775.1 Parelbella machaon machaon
TTCTAAGGTGTGCAGATTTCCTCACGATGTTTTCCTTCACCGTTAGCAAGTGATATTTAAATTTAAAACGCACTTTTTGTAAAGAGGCGCGCCATGGATTTGAACCCAGCACCCCCGGAGTGAGAGGCTGAATTTTTAACCACTAGGCTATCACTGCTATATCACGTATATCGTATACACACACATAACATACATAGAGCAGCGCAGGGCTATAGAGGTCTCATAAATATTTTCATAGGATTAACATTGCAATGGCCCCTAAAATTACGTAAAGCTGTGAATTAATGAGGAATTGTTTGTGTATAATTATATATGTATACAAGTAATTAATTAAATTATGTATACACGATCTTGTAATCGTGTAATAATTAAAACTTGTTTAGATACAAAAATTATCATGTTCATGAGAATTGAAGTAACTCCCAAGAGGGCACTATTGATTATTATCGGCATTTATTATTCAATGCTAGAAATACAATTTTGTTCACTAGTAATAGTAGTCAGTATCACATCACATCAGCCTGTCTCACTTTACTGCTAGACATAATAGCCCTCTCCTAGGAGTTTTTGCTAATAATCTTGCCGTATATAAATAGAAAAACATCTAGAAAAGATACTATGTATGCAGATGGTACGGTATTGAATCTATCGTCAATTGGATCAGATTTCCCTTTACTACTATCTAACAAGCAGCGTTTTTACGACCACTGGCCCTAGTTCCCTTTACAGCGTCTCGTTTGATATATACCCACTCGTACCTACATATTGTGAGGCCACCCATAAAACTTCATGCGCAATCACTGACTCTGGTTTATAACCACCACTGAAATACTAAAGTCCATCTTTAATTTATAACAGCACTGTTAACGAAAGCGGCAATGACGAAATAACCCGAGCGCGGTGGTAAGGCCCCAATTCCCAAAATGAAAATATAGCCCCAGTCGTATTCTATCTGTATGTTCATACAGACAGCTTAAAATGTATACTTTGTACAAAGAAACTATATTTTGATTTTTTTCAGTTGGATAATAATAGGTTAAAATAGTTAAATTGTTCTGCGCACCTCGACTATTAAGTATTATGTATGAGCATCATTGTCATTCATCGTGAACCCGCTTATTGCTCCACTGTTGAACACGGGATCTCTATTTGCAACGAGAAGAAAGGTTTAAGGTTCGCGGACTTAAAATATTAAAATATATAATATGAATCGGAGGCGTGGGACGGGAGCTTTGAGAGAGCTTAATAATTCGGAACCGGAATCTTTCCCTCTGTAATAAGTATCTTTATTTACGCCGAGAGAGATCTGAGAGAGATCGGCGTTTGAAGTGCGCTTAAGGTCGCTCTCGCGCTCGCCTTTAATTCGATCTTTAATACTGTCGTCGATTGCGACACTAACATCAGCATTACTTTACTATTTCTTTTTGTTTTTTTAAATGAGGTTTAATTGGACACGATTATAGCATTATGCGACTATTAGAATCTTTCTACCTTGTTATTATTGTCTTCCAAAGATCACTTGATACATTAGCATAGTATACAATCACGCTCGTTTCCCACAAGTCTAGGTAGAATAGTAGAATTTTCACCGATACCTGTCCGTCCTTACGTCTTTTTCCTTTTGTATTATAACATACGTAAATATTCTTCATAATATATGAATATTCACTACAGTCCATAGTAGGGCGGTTTTCAATCGTGAACGTAGCAACCGTTTATCCCAAAAAGAACCTCTTGGCTGTAATCCAGAGGGTGTACCAATGTATTGGTATGGAGATTATGGAACCCCCTTCAATACTTCGAAAAGTCATAGAGTGGCCCTCTAGCATCTAAACTTCCCCAACATGACCCCAACTCTGATAAATTTCGAGTCTTCGGAGGACTTATGCTCGTGACAAACATAGAACCCACATTAAAAAATTTAAAAATCTGAAAGTCACCTTTTAAATTTCAATTTTATAAAAAAATACTTTACCTATATCTGTCTTGCCCGAAGAGGAAGGCAGTGCAGTTTAGTACATGCCATCGCCGTCATGCTACTTCTACAATTTAAAGTATGTGTACGAACTTAAAACAATAATATGTACGCAGATTGACGATAGAATGATCTCAACACGCGATAATAATGATTTGTGTCAGTAAACACATAACGCTGATCGTGATAAGGTCGATAAACACTACCAATATGATTTCAATACTCAAGATCATTTGTGATCATGTGACTTTTGTGTGTGATGTTGTTTACACCTGTGTGTATACACGTGAGTTACTTACGCACACGGGAAGGAGACAAAATATTATTTAACATTTTTAGATATTTACAGATGTATACTTTCTTATTATTATTACGAACACGTAGGAAATAACTAATATTAAACAATGAAAATAAACTTCGTTTAAAGTAAGCGTAAGTGGAACCCGCATAACTAGTAGGTTGCCTAAAATTGCGTTCCGTTGGGTTTGGTTCGAGTATATTATTCAAAAGCATGTTCCTAGTCAAACAACACTGACAAAAATCTTATTTGATGTCAATGCCTTCTATAAATAACTGCAATGTACGCGCTATATAAATATACGTAATAAATATGAGCAGTATATAATTGTAAACGTTTTAGCCTATTCAATAAGCTGATACAATGACGTTCCAACAGAACAAGTGCTGGACAAACGCCGGGGGTGGGTGCTGCGCCGCGCCCGCCGTGCCGAGTCGCGCGTGCGATGCGGAGCGGTCCCCGCCGGCCGCGCCGCCCGCTCCGCCCGCTCCGCCCGCTCCGCACTGCGCGAGGCCCTGTTGCCGAGAACCGACGTCAGTATACTGAAGGTCCGTTTGCTCCTCGCCCTCTGCGGACCTACCGTGTGGCATACATGATGGCTTGGCTCTACTACTAGGCGCTAATCTACACACTAACTTGTACACCGTATAGACACCTATATATTCATGTATATTATAATGTAGTTATGCATATCGATATTCCGCGATCATTACTCATAAAGAACGAAACATGCTTTTTGAACATTATATAATTTACATCGGTGCGATCATATATAGTTTGTATGTATATAATATGCGGCAGTGGGTTTTTAAAAGACTCTATGTTACAGCTTTATGGTTGATGCAAATTTCTTGAAATTTAACGCATATATAAGCTTTTTATCCCGGTATACGATCTTTGATATTCGCTCAGTTTATGATGCAGAACTTGGAAACTTCAGCTCCACTTTCACGGTCCGATCTGCTCGTTGAAACTGTATTAATGCGGGTTTCTACGATGAAAATGAAAGTTGCATTATGTTTTTCTACAGCTGCATCTCGTGAAAAAATCTAAAAATTGCTAGTTACATTTATTACAATATATATCGTTTTAATGAACGTAACTGGGTAAACGTGTAGGTAGGTACTATATTCCTCTCGTAGTACTTCGGGGACCGTAAGCGCGATGTCACTTTTTTATATCGCTTAAAATCATTACAAAACGTGTATATTACTCTTGTATATTATTAAATATTATACGAGGCAGTAAATAAATGAGCGTTAACTGTAAATGGCATCACATTGATCATGAACATAATAAATATTTTATTTCGTGATAATCGTACAAAGGTAAAAGTTGAATTCAACATGAAAATTTTCATATTATCATGATGTACCCAGCATAAAACATATTGCTTCTGTTGAAGTAGGTACAACGATATGTTGCAGAGAAAAGGATGTTAAATTATTTTACTTCGTTCACGGTTTGTGGGTTTTACAATTCCCCGTGTACTGTGCATTCAATTGAACCACTTAGTGGAATTGTCTGCCTTGTTCACGGTTCACTGAGCTTATTATATATCTTAATGGATTAACTAAGTGCAGTACATTTAATGAACAATTTCAAATTAATGGAATTAAACGTAGCGTAGGACGCCCTCCAGCTAAGTGATGTGGATATACGCAAAGTGGTTGGCAGCGGTTGGGTGCGAAGAGCTGAGGTCGACCTTAGTGGTTTGATATTGGAGAAGCCTACGTCCAGCAGTGGACATGGTACTAGTGCATAATGCACCATATCTGTTTCGGCTGCTAAACAGCAACAATCACAGCGCTAAAGTATACGTAGGTTTTAGATATTAAGATGGTCATTTAATATTATATGACTGCTAGCCGTTTACTACTTATATAGATAAAATAAATTTCGTCATATCGTCACGCCAGATTCTTTATGAGATAGGCAGAGAGCACCGAATACCAGGTCTCTCTATCCTTAAAGACATGACACGTTTCTTTCATACGCATCAGTCACTCCGGTTTCGTAGACATTGGACTCCCCCGTCAGTTATTGTCAGACCTACTGGATCAATGTAGCTCAGTCCTGGTTTCCCTCGACACCTGCTTTCATCATCATATGAGTATAAGATAAATACATGTTTTCAGTCGCTTCTATATAATTATGTTATAGGCACACCTATATGACATAAGAGTGACTATAATCAACGCTGAAGTTGTACAGCTGTATTCAGGAACAATTAATAATTTTAATTTAAAATAAAATAACTTAGTTTATTTTATTCTTAAACTTAGGTCTCCGCGGAAAAACACACCGCTTATAGCCCGTTTATTTCTGTAGTCGTCGTCGAGTAACGGTGCCTCTGTTATGTTCCGCTCCTAGACGGCTGCGCGATGAACAAGTGAACGGGCAGCGTGCGTACCACACGTACTCGCACCTGCGAAGTGTCCTGCTCCTACCCATACCACACACGGATGGCTTTATTACTAGAAAGAGAAAGAAAAGTGATTGCAGAAATTGTAGTGATGCAAACGTGGTCGTTGGGCAGTTTGATTTTTGAAGTGGCTAGAAGAGGGAAGCATTTTTAATTGCCTCGCTAACTGTAATGTGTGGTGTGAGATGTTATCAAAAGTAGTAAGTCCGGGCGTTGTCGTGGAAGGGAAGTGTCCCGTCCACCTATGTATGCTCTAACTGCTTGAAGATATGCTAAATGCAAAGTTGAAAATAGATTCGTCCGCAAACCTCAATTAATAGTAACTACATTCATATGTATATTGTATATACACAAAATATACTATTACCTACTTTTGTGTTTCTAAGTACTATTAGTTCGAAATGTTGTTTGTTTATCAACTATCGAGGACGCACGTAACGTAGAGGTTTACTCGTGTTCGGGTGTTGCCATAAAACTTTGGCTATCTCTATATATAGACGATTGTTTAACATCAATAAATCCTCCAATTTCAACGCACATAACAATTAAAATATAGATGCGTAACTTAGTACCATAACTACTAGACAAATAGTTAACATCTATAATAGTTTCGGCTTAATGTAGTCGATTATAAACTCTACGGAGTAATGTAGTGCTATGTAAAGATACACGTAATTCTGAATAGTCGACCGTGTGCTGTGTGTTGCTAAAAATAGTTTAGTAACTTGCACGACTCTATTTTAAATAACTTAAACATAACACGCTTTATACAACAGCGCAAAGTGTACGTCATGTTTTTCAATATAACTGACCAGTTTTTACTGTGACGTGACGTGTTCATCGGTTTCGGTTTGACTTTCATTTATTTTTACACATCAACAGCTCATTTGTTTGGTATGATTTTCCATGTTAGTGCACATGTATGTGTAAAGAGCAAAGGACATGTACGTGAGTGATGTGTCTTGTCGATGGTCATTCTTATCTTGTTACTTCAGAAGACTAATCAGGATTTATTAATGTTATTAATAATGCAAATTCTAGTCATAACATATACCTATTTGTTTGATATATAATTATTGTCATGTTTCTTATTAATAAGGATAATGTATGAAGTGTCTTTGTTAACAACAAAAATCAAACTATTCCATACCTCGCATAGTAACCGAAGCGTAACTTTGATTACTCGCAGGCTTCGCCGGGCCGAGGCTCTCTTCGGAGGCACCCATTGCCAATTAACGAGACAAAGTGCCAACCAGCACGATAGCCCCTCGCTCCAACCACCCCACACAGATTATTAGTCGGCGACCAGTTTTAATACTACGTGGAACTACATTAACACCTTGGTTGATATCCGTATATGTTTATATACATATATGTACGTCTAGGAATACATTTTGTGTGGGTAATAGTGATAATTATTATTATTGTTCCATGATATACGTGCCCTATGTGAGGATTATGATTATGGGCAAAATTGTCTGTAGACTGAGAGAGGCTGAGGAGGTGTATATTCAATATGCTATTATTATCAATATATGCATTATTTTAAATGGTAGTAGGTAAAAATAAAAAGTCACAAATATCACGACGAATATTGGAAACGTTTTTCTCGAGAAAGTAGGCTAAGTATTTGCTGGAATTTCCAACATTTTTATACTTCATGCCGAAATTCACTAAATTCAAATAGCGCATCCATGTTCTATATTATTTTTTGTATGGCGACACAATGCTGATACGATTTCAAATAATCAAGTTGTATGATACCATTTTTCTGTTGGCATACATTTAATTCAAAATTTACCCAAATACTAAAATAATAAACCTCGTGGAACTTGTTTTTGGGTACATAAGCAAAAATTAATAAAACACTTTGGCACCAAGACTCATTAAGTATTAAACAATTAGACAGGAGAAAAATACTAGTAATCTCTTTCGAAAGTTGATTGTGAACAGAATAACTAATTGGTCATTAGCGATCATTATAACGTAACCCTAATCGACGATGACTTTAACGACCTCGACGAAATCACTGAACAAAAGCTCACTAAACTTAATATTACTACTAAAAACAATTGTTTTGTGCCCCGTACCCGCCCGTGGCTGCCACATTGTATGTCTGTAGATGTGAACGGACCTCGTTTCGTTATGCTTTTATATGTATATGTATTTATATATGTATGTGTATATGTAGTATTACCTTCCTCGTGCTGTGCTAACGCCGTGTTGTCGCTAATTTTATTTATCCTGCTTGTTTTTTTGTACATATCTGTGTATGTGTGTGTAAGTACATATGTATGTCATTGTTTTGTCGTGCTTTTGTACGTCACGATTTTATTATAATTCTGTTTACTTCCTCGTATTCTACATACTCATATGAGTTTTACATTATAGTTCATTTTTTAAAGTAAATTATTGTCATTTAAAACCTGTAATAATACCGGATCTGGTTCATTAGGTTCTTTTATTTATTTTTATCTAGTAAGTAAGGTATATAAGATTTTTCTTATATCACTGAGATGTAATAATTGTTAATATTGAGTTTAATAAATTTACTATGACTGCCTCGTTGGTCGAGTGGTTGTAAGCGCGACTGCCGATCGGGAGGTCCTGGGTTCAAATCCAGGGTCGGGTACTATTGGATTTTTCTAATTTAGAATTTCTAATTTCTAATTTAGAATTTAGAAATTCTACTCCAGACTCCGGTCTGGATCAGTGCTCGGTGTTCGGCAATAGACTCACCACCTATTCCATTGGGACTTAAACGTAACTGGTGAAACGTGGGAGTGTACTACACTCCTCTACCTACCTCTACGGGGATTACAGGCGTGATGTTACGTTTAATAAATTTACATGACTAAATGGTACATGTAATTATTTAAAAATACATACATAGTAGTGTTCAAAGCTCTGACATGAGAAGTTTGTTTTATATTTAACAGCTTTCACGTTAGTTCACTTTTAGGTCGACGTGTGGTCGGGATAGAGGGTAAAATTAATTTTTAATGCTTTAAGGGTGTGTTAAATTAGTTTTAGCCAACAATATTAACTCACGAACTTTTATAACCTAAAAAGGGATAAGAGAAAATGGCTCGGGATTGTTAACGAATTTGTGACGCACTTAGATTTCAATATGACAATATTACTCAGTTTAAATTGAACTATGAATCGGTCGGTTTGAATCGTAAAATACATTAAGAAGATGTTATTAATAGCTTGTATACTATTTGTCATATGCGCATACTATTAAAAATAAGCTTTATTCCGAAAAATGAAAGACTTCATTTGTTAAAATGCTTATATTCCATCAGAAGTCAGCAAAGGTAATGTTGTTATAGCAAAGCACTGCTCCTATTCCACCTATTGTGAAATATAAAAATATGCGCAGGCGCATGTTGGGCGCGTTTTTATTATTATTCAACGGCACACGCGCACCGAACACAATACGGAGAATTCGGCGCTCCGCGCGACCCCTAGCTACCTGCACCCCCTCCTTGTCTATGCTCGCACCCCGCTACCCTCGGCGCGGCGTCATTCACCCTCAACCCTCGACCATGCGCGTACGACGATCGGCGTTCTTCGGACAGAATAGAAGTTTTTTGTATCTAAAGATCATCGCTCTGCGTTGCCGGTGATGTTAATATAACTTGTACAGTGTAATATGGTGTATAGTGTGAGACACGTTGCATGACGGATACCCAATATGGATCTAACAGTGCCCAGAATAAAATACGAGACCGTGGATTACTATGACGAAGAGTTTGATCTTGGCGATGTGTAAGTTTTTACTTTACTAGGGGTTTTCTTTACTTATTATCTGTTGCGGGTAAACGCACCTGCATTGTTGAGTTTTTTCTTATCTTAAAATGTAAACGAACAGTCATAAAAGAACGCCGTATTTTTATGACATCTATTAAGTATGAATGTGTATGTGTCTTCTGTTACGGTTATTAATATGTTGTTTTGTAAATAAGTAAAATTTTACTAATTTAAACGTTCTGTAGAGAAATTTTATTTCGTAGTGGTACACTCTAAAATACCGTTATTGTTTAACAATGATGGAAAATAAAAATATACGAGGACGCGCAACCAACCCCTATTTGTGGCGTGCATTTGGCTACCCCTAATCTCAACGCGAAATTTTTGCATTTATAAATAAAATTTTCGACGGAAACACCCTGAAGTCACACATTTACCGTTTGGGAAAAAATCGTATCCTTGTGTTTTGCGTTAATTCCTATTACTGTAGAAATGCATGCCTGTAGAATTATTATGCTTGTAGAATGAATCCAGGAAGTTATCCAATCAGATAACATAGTGGTATTTTTGTCCGACTTATTTAATTCACAATAGCTGTAGGAGTTTATACACTTGTACATAATTCTCAGTATAGATTTTTTGTAAATCTCGTGTATTAACACCATATATTGGTGCATTGAAAAGGAATTCTTGAATATTTTACCGAAGGTTCGGTCTACCTGCCCAATTTTTATAGTGTTAGGCACCATTATGAGTACAAGCAGGCTTATTCTTTCAATCATATTTTTTATTTCTACCGCCACTCTGGCTACGTATTTCGATAATAGTCTTTTTCTTAAACGACAGATGTAGAAAAAGTCGAGCAGTACAACAAAAGATTTAGTCCATTAAAAACAATTTTTTTTTTTTTTAAATTTCGATTGTTTTCAATTTTACTGCCATGTCGTGGACGCGGTACCGTTATAGATCAAAGTCAGACCGCCTCCGAACCGCCCTGAACCGGATCACGATATTCACAATGCCGTAAATACGAACATTTAACAAACTGTAAATACGAACATTAAAAGAAGTTGGAATTAATCGGAGTGTCGATATGAATTCTTATATTGGCGTCATTTATCTAAGCACTTTATCTGTCATACTGTTTTTCTCTTTCTTTTCTTTCTCTTTTACTGTATTTGTCAGACTACAGACCTTATCCCTAACTTTCCCATTGGTTATATCTTAGTTGGTTTCCTTACTTTCAACTATTTGTACACAATATTTCCCTAGGGTTAGAATTTAATTATAAAGTCCCAACAGTTCAATTATTTTTATTACATACAGTTATGCTGTTTATCACATACATTACAGTATGCGAGTTGGTATACACGAATATAAATAGATTTGTCTCATTTTCACTATAGGGATATGGTCACCCTACTGATAATTAGGATAATAGCATAGAAAAATAATATTACTTTATTTCCCGTGGACTGTTTGTCTCCATATTTATTTGATACGGTTTCGTGGAGTAATTGGAAAAAAAAGGAGACTAGATACGTTTCCAGGGAAAAACGGTTTTAGACAGCTCGATTCTATTTTGAGTATGTACATAGATACCTACTCATGAACTTGCTGGTAATTGTCATTGTAAATTGACCAGTATTCGAATTTAATTGACACTATTATAGTATCATGGCCGGTCCCTCACGAGGTAGGCAGTAAATACTGAGTGGCAGATATCTGAAACCTCAGCGACTTGATGTGCTTCTTCCATATTGGCGTTGTTGTGTATTTGTTGTTGAATGTAAAATAGAATGATATTGTTGCAGCGTGGGAGATAGCACCGATCCAAGGCGAGCGGGGCCCGCGGTGGCGGGCCACGGCGGCGGCGTCGCGCGGCACAAGCAGGCCCCGCAGGCAGCAACGACGACGGCGCACAGCAAGCAGCCGGCGGCGGGCGGGGCCAACCACCCGGCCCAGCCGCAAGGTAACCACAAACGTAATGTCAACCAATTGTTGTTACCTCCCACTGCTCACCTCGCACTACACCCTACACTACACCACTACACTACTCGTTCCCTTACGCGCGTTCCGCTCGAGCAGGTCAACAGTGTCTACAAGTGGACTGCGACGGACTGATGATGTAAATCGTACTACCTAATTGTAGTAGTAAAATCTATTCGATATGGCGGTATTGCCGGCAAAAACTCTTTTAGCGGAAGCTTACCATGTCCAGCAGTGGATTCAGACAGGCTGGTGGTGTGGTCTGATATTGCCTACCTTTGCTACTCAGTAAACTGTTATTAATCATGTTTTATAATTATTACGTACAGAGTTGATAGTTACCTACATATGTATTGCATATAATGATTGAACATCATTTCGCTAATATCAAGAACAGTTACTAATAAAGTACTCAGACAATATAAAGTTTTGTTATTAGATTACCGATATAAAAGGCAATACTCCGACCCTCCCCTCCGACGATCTTCCCTAATGCTAGATAGGAATAGCGTAGGCTGCGACTATGCGCAACTGCACGTACCATTCGTTGGCTACGATGAATAAACATAAGGACACTTTCACACTGTACACAAAAGGGATTATGCACCACGTTAGATCGTATTGTTCAATGATATTGCGAATTATTTGTTATGATTAACTGAATTATTTTAGATAGTGTGTTTATTAGAGAGATGAAACGACTGTGGTGCATAAAACCTCACGATTTGGGGGTTCTGTATAAAATTTCAACCAACCTACGAGGAGGTAACAACGGACCTGTAGTTTGTTTGAACTTTCATGCACTATCCTGTTTCAATGCACTCACATAGTTTATTAGCTTATAACTCACACATACCACTTTCGGACGTTTTATGTTCTGCATGCTATAGTAAAACTTCGACGTGGATTGGTAAAGTTTTCGTATATTCGATAATTACTGTTTTGTACATAAATTCGTTGATTTAGTAAGAAATATCACTTTATAGTAAAGTTTCACCTGTGTCGCGTTAAATATTAAGATATCTATCTATGAACTATTTTACTTTTCTTAGTTACAAATCGATTAAATTCATATAGGGTATTATGTTACTTGTATCTAGCGAGTCTTTATAGGGCATTTTTATAAACAGTGACGTCATTCCTAATGGAAAAGCTCCGTCCTTCTGAAATCCACTCACAATTATTCCAATTACTGCACCCCGTATACAAGATAGTTTAGCCGTCATTGACAACGTGCAATGTGTAGCTAACGCGTCGGTACCGTCTGTGTTTTCATGCGGGCGCGACGCCCCACGCCGACACGACCCCCACTGCGCGACGACGCGACGCCGACACGACGCCGCCGATACAGGATCCGGCTGCGGTGGCGATGGAGATTACCAGCTGGTGCAGCACGAGGTGCTCTTCTCCTCGTCCAATAGGTGGGTGAATTTACGTTTATTATTACTATGTAATAATAATAATGCTGTAGATTCGCTGTCGTTTACGTGTTATAAGTTAAATTTAAAAGCGATGCTTATTAAACTTGACAAACGGTTGGAGGTATAAGGGAATACGGAAAAGCATATGGTAATAAGGAATATGGACTGTACGGGTCGAATGGTCACAAGCTCCACTGCTCGACAAGAGATGTCGGGTTAGAAGCCCGGGTTCAAGGCTAACCCCCTATTCCATGGTGGGACGTATTCTACACTCCTCTGTTTATGGCGTCAGGTAAAATAGGCCGTGATCTTGTGTTAATTTATTATACCATAAATCTTTGTTTTACGTAACAGGTACGAGGTGCTGGAGTTTCTCGGGCGCGGCACCTTCGGACAGGTGGTGAAGTGCTGGAAGAAGGGCACCAACGAGATAGTCGCCATCAAGATCCTGAAAAACCATCCCAGCTATGCACGCCAAGGACAGATTGAGGTACCTAGATCACCACTATTGATCATTCCGTCTGTTTACTTGCGGGAATGCAGGTATTATTATATTAATTTTAATTATATTATTTATATTTTCATTCACGTGAACACTCGGTTCTCTAAGACAGTCAGTAATTAGCTCCATCTTCCTCGTTTGCAGTATTATTTTAAAGAAAATCACTTGTTATAAATACTCTTGTGCCTATTAGCGGACGATAATAGATAGTTATATAGCTCTGATGAGGGTATACAGTTCTTTTCACATCATAAATATAGTACGTACATTGTGACATTAATAGGTTCATACAAAGAAACATGAATTACAATATGAAGGCATTTTGTGTATGTTAAAAACTTCCACTAATTATCGAAACTACGACGTAAGTCCGATATTATATGGCGGAACTACATCAGTGGCCCGATCTCATCAATTTCTTTAAGCACATATGCACATATGTAGATATAGGTATACTCAATAGTATAATAGGTATACTCAACCCTTTCTCTTGTTTTCGAGTGTCTCCCCGAAAGAAGATATAAATTACAATTGTTTGATGCGAAGAAGACGGCGAATCACTTTTACGTACAATCCATTTTGTTTTTTGGCTGCAACTTCGGTGGAAGCTCGCAGCGAGCTGGCCGTCCATTTACTCGGACATGCTCCTTGGCGCTATTCCAGCGTTCGCCTGTTTGTGTGTTTCCCTGCCGTGCGGAGGGGGGTCGACTTTCTCCCGTCACGTCACTATTGCTCAGCGCTTCGAGGACAATATCGACCGGTAATTGCTTCGCCGGCCCGTCTTCGCATCGGCAAATATTATTGTGCCTCTATTGTACACCACATTGTTGTCTATTTTTGTTGTTGCATCGTACGCTGTTTGGTGTAGGCAATAGTACTTGAATAGTGAAGGGAAATAGTCTTAGAGAACGTTTTCCGTAGAGACTACTCTGTGATATGCGAAATATGACCTTCATGCTCGTCCTATTAATAGTAATATTATTATAAGATAAGCAGAGAACACCGATTGACAGATATCTTTATCCTTACATATCGGACGTGATTCTTCTACGTGTTGTTTAAAGATAGGAAAATAAAATAGAACTTCATATGTTTAAAGTACGTAAAGAAAATGTGTAAAATCATATATAATGCCTACATAAAAATGTGCGCACTATCTCGACGAAAACAAAGTTTTATGACCGAACGATTATCATCTCTGGTTTATGATATAGTAGCGCTTTTAAATCTTTCGGTAAATGTTAATATACAATGTAATTTAAAAAGAAAAGTAAAATCTTTAAAAACATAACTCATCAGCTGCTGATCAAAGATAATTTTGTAATAAACTCCTCCCACTGGTGCTCATGTTTTCTACATTCTCTGTTTTCAAAAGCTTTTCACTCGATTCTCATAAAGTGAGAGATAGATTGGATATGCGCGTTGAAATGATTGGAATGTCTAAGAAAATAAATATTATTCGATTACACAACTGCCTCGTTGGTCGAGTGGCTGCTGATGGCGAGGTCCTGGGTTCAAATCCCGGATCAGGTATTGTCGGATTTTACTCATTTAGAATTTCTCGTAGTGACTCGGAGTCTGGATTTGGAACCGATGTATGACAATAGGCTCACCACCTATTCCATGAGATTTCAACGTAACTGGTGAAACGTGGGAGTGTACTACACTCCTCTGCCTACCCCTATGGGAATTACAGTCATGTTGTTACGTTTTTTTTTAAATTATGCAACCTAGTGTACTGTTGCAGTTGGAATAAATAATAATAATATAGAAAATATTTGTGCGGTCATCTGATCCCAAACCAGGCAATGCCTGATGTGTGCTGCAATGGTCATTAGTCAGCTGATAAATTCTTAAATATATAATTCTATTTATACAATTTTACATTCGGAGACGGAACAAACACTGATGCTGATCACAAAAAAAAAAAAATTAAAAAAAAAAAAAAAAAAAAAAAAAAAAATTATGTGACTGAAAATTAAATCCACAATTTCCCACTTGACAGTCATAGGCATAAGCAGTTGCACTGCCAGGCCATTGAATGTAAGAACAGTGCAGATCTGATAATAATTCATTGCTGTACAATTCACAAGCGTTGTACTTGGCGTATCGACTTCCGTGTGGTACGTTTCCTTGTCACGCTTTAACAAAGGCGCCAGTCGGTGTTAAATCCAATGCCGGTACAATATATCGTTAGTTCGTCAGTGTTCACATTAATAATAATTTATTATACCATCCACGCAAAGTACCTCGCGAGTGACAGAAAGAACATCGAATGATATATGTCTCTTTCCTTTCAGACCTCAAATGCCTCCTCTATATTGATCAATCTCTCCATACGTGCATATGGTTACGCAGATGATAATAATAATATACTGACGTTAATGTGGCGTGTTGCAGGTGTCGATCCTGTCGCGGCTGTCGCAGGAGTCGGCGGACGAGTTCAACTTCGTGCGCGCCTACGAGTGTTTCCAGCACCGCTCGCACACGTGCCTCGTGTTCGAGATGCTGGAACAGAACCTGTACGACTTCCTCAAGCAGAACAAGTTCTCGCCGCTGCCGCTGAAGTACATCCGCCCCATCCTGCAGCAGGTGCTCACCGCGCTGCTCAAGCTCAAGGTGCATATGTGATGCTATTGGAATGGTTATACCTTGCACGACATCCTGCTGGATTAGGTTTGTGAGCATTCTAGAGCATATTCCACCGGCCTGCTTCAGTGCTGTATTTCGGAGAGTAATTATAATGAATGGTTATTGTTGCAAATAGAGTATAGGAGTATGAGGTATCCAACATTAAAGTAGTTTTTATATTTTAGCTACGGTTAAACGATAATGCGAATTATTCGACCATCGTTAAATTGCACCCTACTTCATTATAACGAGTCAACGTGCAATTTCTAGTAATAAAATTATATTCAGTGCTTCTTAAAATGCATGTCTTCGTAATTATAATTAGCCTATATTATTAACAACACAAGTTTCCCCTAGAGGCCTTCTCCAAAATATTATTTGTGCCGTCATATTTTAGCAATTTTAATGTTTGTAAAGTTATCTTGAAGTTGAAAATAGCAGTGATAGCCTAGTGGTTAAGAATTCAGCC
>DWFV01000295.1:0-15463 GCA_018246775.1 Parelbella machaon machaon
CTTAACCCTCTCAATATGAGAGGAGACCCATATTCCAATAGTGGAATGACAAATGGGTCGATTATTATTTTATTTTTATTTTTATGTAGCATGTGTATATACAATATGTAGAGGCGAGGAAACTTTGATGAAGCTATTAAAAACTTCAGGAGTCCCACCTTAGAGTGAACTAGAAACTTTTATTGTGATATTATTAAGCATCTCTTCTCATACCCCATGGTGTTTATTCTGATGACTGAACATTAAAACACACTTCAACGGGATGCAAGCCTCGCGGTGATATTAAACCATCTGAACCTCACTTCATTTTATATGATAGTATTAAGCATCTCTTCTCATAGCCATGGTGTTTATTCTGATGACTGAAGAATAAAACACACTTCAACGGGATGCAAGCTCGCGGTGATATTAAACCATCTGAACCTCACTTCATTGTTGCAGAGTGACGCGCGCTCCTTTCTTGTTTACATTTGGAGTGGCGCGGGCGGATTGTGTTTGAGCAACGTCTGGATGGTAAAAGTATATTAAGAGTCCCTTAAATTATACCAAAAAATACAATGCAACCATTATTTTCTTAGGGTGACCACGACACACTAAACACTCGTACATCTATAGGATATTCGAAGACTAATGTTTGAGATTATTGCACCAGCGTGTAGTTGATAGATCACGTGTACGAGATTTCTCTGTTAAGGAATTGTTAATAAACGAATGTATACTATTACAGTCATATTCCTACAGTCTTGCTGATTAATATTATCTATCTAATTGTAAATATTACTGCTGCCGCTGTTATCTAATTTTAAATAAAAACAATCGTCGTCTTATGATCTGATTAGTAGTTTTTCTTATATCGTTGACGATTATTGTTAGCAACACTCATACTCTTGTATGGAATCTCATCAGGATAAGAACACGACACGGCGAATTGCTTCGGTTGACAGAGAAAGAAATTTGAGACTTCCAGATTTTTCGCTACAAGGTAACAAAAAAAACTAGGAAAATATCCATGATAATTGCATTAGAATAACAAAATAAAAACGCGTTTTTAAATCTATTTTTTACTATAAATGCCCGTATAGACGTATTTTTCAACGCAAAAACGAGATTAAAATCTTCGAAAGCGCACTGCATTTTTGTCAAGTGACATCCCCCCTCCTATTCACTTTCCAAGTAGCGCAGACAACTGCCGCGGACGTATTGTGTTTGAACAGTGTCTACGTTCTTTGGATATATATGTATATGTTGTACAAATAAACTGAAATCTGTTTTCTCTTTTATACCTATATCTATCTTTGTCCTGCATATACATATATACATAACATGTGTATATGTAAGACTTAATACTTATGTGACGCGTTTACTTAAAGAATGATCTTAATCCATTTAGATTTGATTTAAGGTAAATATTTGACTGCCTCGTTGGTGTAGTGGTTGCAAACGCGATTGCCGTTCGGGAGGTCCTGGGTTCAAATCCCGGGTCGGTGTCCGGTGTAAGGCAAAAGGCTCACCACCTATTCCATGGGACTTAAACGTAACTGGTGAAATGTGGGAGTGTACCACACTTCTCTGCCTACTTCTTCGGAGATTACAGGCGTGATGTTAAGTTATTATAATGTTACAAACAGACACTTCAATTTTATTTATATGTATAGATTTTAACACATTATTATGTCATCATTTCTTATTTCGCGTTGGAAGCTGTCTGCTTATCCCTTAAGTTACCTGGTGAGATTTTACAGTAAATAATCATAACAATTAGCCCTCAGCCATATATTTTCCAGTTACAAAAAGACTTATCCATACATCTTCTAGGTCCAGTTACAAGAATAACGGAAAGTACAAGAAACCTTATTTAACAACAAACAATTAAGCTTTCTGCATACATATGAGAATACAGTAGCGATTGATTGTTACATGTAGGTACATTATTGATTAGATTCACTTACGTATGGCCCAATAATATCCATCAGCGTAATGCATACCACTGATTAGGGCGACTTGGCTCGGGGCTGCTTAATTGATTTGTAATTGACTTCCACCTTACAATCGACGATGGCTAAGGACAGGGTGAAAGGAAGATTGATTTATGACTTCCTGTCAGTACTATTTATACACACTAGCGGGAATTTATAGGGCGGGCATACAGTTCAAAAGGTTGCCACACACTTACTCATAATTTATATTTTTGGGTAAACATGGATCTACCAGGTCATCATCATCATCATCATCAGCCTACTTCCATCCACTGCTGGACATAGGCCTCTCCAATATCACGCCATTGAGCTAGACCTTCAGCTCTTTGAATCCAACCGTTGCCAGCCACTCTGCGAATATCGCCAGTTAGAGCAAATGTCTAACTTATTACAGAATTATTTAAAGTCGAAAATACATATGTATATGTAACTACTACTATGTCTTAAAATAGTATATTATCAAGGCCACAGAGAAGGTGTGGTTCTCATAATATCTAATTCATGGAAATGCTCATAAAAATGTCCCCAAGGATTATTCATGTTAGAGTTATTTATAGCCGTGTTTGAATGGTCAATGAAGAAATCGTTTATTATGATGTGGCATGAATTATATCTTTTCCTTAATTTGTGAAAGAAGATAAAAAAGAGTTTGGTTAATTGCACCCTTGCTGTCACAAGGTCATATGTATCCGTAAACATCTAAACCAAATCTTTCTTAAAGATTTTTTATGATATAGAAATGCGTTAAGGGTGTAATTATTTTAGATCATAGGATAGGTTTTAATGAATCATACATATTTATCCAACGATATATTTACCAGCTAACCTGATTTAAAGCTTTAATAATCTCCAGAGGATAATTTCACTCGTAATTATCATTTACAGTTATATTAATCATTTAAAAACGGGACATTAATTTAATGAGGCAATAATCATATCCAAAAAAGATTGTATCCCTTATTGAGGTAAAAAAACCCAAAGTACTCACCTACTAGTTGATAAAGATTTTTAGAATATTTGACTATCTAGTTAAAATGAATGAAGCAACACTTGATTCGTGTTTAATGTTACACAAATGGCTGTTGTGAGCCAGTCAGCCGAATAAATCAACACGCGACAGCCGTACTATTTTCATTGTGATTGAATTCCAATCATCTCCGCGTCGTTGAGTAATTTCCGACATCACGATGACTGTTTATCAATTTGGACAGCCTTCAGCTTTTTAAAAGCCTCAATCTGAAATTAAAGAAAAAAATTTTTTGTTTTCTAGCGTTTGATTTTCAAAAAATCGGTTTCCTTAGGACATGCCTCCAGGCAACAATAGTCGACTTCGCGTTCAAAAGAGATCGCAGTTAAAGGTCGGCAGAATAAATAAATTATTTAGTACCAATGAGCGGCGTTACTGTTTCCGTACCCTTTTACCTTTGATATTTACTTTCATATTATAGATATTTCATATATTCGTATAATACAGATATCAAAATAAAATCAGCCAAACGAATAAGTCAACACGAGAGCAGCAGTCGACGCGCACAATGCACTTTGGTGCTACGTACAATAATACGATAATCCTTGAATAATGAATTTCGTGGAAAACGATATTATTTACTGAAGTTACCTGACTCCGTTTATTTATTGGAAATATATATTAACACGCAAAATTTTAACTAAATGGGACTAAAATAAATAAAGGCACCGCTTACATTTTTTGTTGAAGTATATTTTATGCAATTAATTAAAGCAGATTCAAATCAATTTGAGAAGTAAGTTGAAATAGAGTTTCTAACACCTAAATTGGTATTTTTTATTAATAAGATAATTTCTCGATCAATAAGATCTTTACTAAGCAGTGATAGCCCAGTTAAGAATTCAGTGTCTCATTCCGGGGGTGCTGGGTTCATATCCATCGCGCGCATCTATTTACAAAAGTGCGTTTTTAAGTTTAAATATCATTTGCTAACGGTGAAGAAAAACATCGTGAGGAAATTTGCAAACCTTATAATTAATATAAAAAAAATTCTAAGGTGTGTGAAGTTGCCAACCCGCACTTGGCCAGCGTGGCAGACTATGGCCTTAACCCTCTCAATATCAGAGGAGACCCATATTCCAACAGTGGAATGACAAATGGGTCGATTTTATTATTATATATTATAAGGAATCCTTAATATACCAGTATGCCTGTAGGAAAGAATATCATACTCTTTTTAGGTCATCTTCCTTATTTGCATGAAATAGTACCTACATGTTAACGTAAACAAGTATGAGATTAAAGCAGAGTTTTAAAAAAAAAAAAAAAAAAATATAAACCACATCATTCTGACAAAACTAAATGTCTTCAAGTTTACACCAAAAATTCCATTAAATGGTTTCTTAATAACGTAAATTTTAAGTACCGGCATGACTTTAAGTCATATCTATTTCGAAAACGCTGCAATAACATTTCGTATACTATCAGATATTAAATCTAAACTGAACTTTATTACGTAACTTCTATACATGTACCTTCACATTTTTATAAATAAATACTTCTTGTTAAAAAGAAAATAAACGCTCGAGCTGCAAGCGATAAGGTTCAAATTCGTCCGCACATCAAAGTCACATCTTACAGGTAAACATTATCTGGAGATCAATCAAATGCGCACGCCAAAAACGCCATTTATGATGCAAGCTTACAAATCGCGCTCTTTAGTGGCGTTCCCTTGACCATAATGACTTTACCGTCGATTTTTCAAATCATAACTCAACTTAGAGCGTTAAACGACCATTGTACATTCATATACGGTGATAACACATATAGTATGAATTGAAATAGGAATTTTATATGCTTCATACACACATTCCTAAACAAATCGTTTTCTTAGCATTATCGATAGCGAAAATATTTTATAGAACATTGTACTTATTCACCATTATTTTATTAGTAGGTAATGAATTCGAATATTTGATAAAAAATATCACTACCAACAACAAAAAATCTTTAATGGATAATTTCACTTGACTGACATAATATTTAAGGTAATAGAATTAAATAACAGGTAGCTACATACTTGTTTTCATTCGATCGTTTATCACTCGGGCAACTCGGGCAACTGAATAAATTTATACAGCCTAATAAGGTATCAGGGCGATTTTACCCGAGTAAGTGATATTAAGTGAATTACGCGGATAAGTGCGAGCAAGTTGATTTAATGCGGATTCGCCTCTAGTTATCATGTATCATCCGAATGACGTACTCCTCTTTTAAACTGCTTAACGTTTAATAAGAACTCGTTAGAATATTGCACAGGATAATTTATCCTGAGAGAGTTACGAAAATTAAAACGTTATTACCCATTTGAAACCTATTCGCACTTAATTCTATCTGTATACTATATTTATGCAACTTGATAAAAACCGTAGATTTCAGATAGGATTTATTATTATAAATTACCGTCACGCCTAGTCCCTTAAGAGGAAAGCAGTGAGCACCGAGAACTAAATATGTCTAACCTTACAAACCTAACACGCGTCTTATGCATTCATCATTCTCTTCATACAGACACAATTTGATTCAATACTTTTTTATATAACGTCTTAGCTAGTCTGTGGCCACCTCCAGCGACGTCACCGCAGCGCACAATGATCGATCACTCCCGAAACCCGCGCCGCCGGCGGACTCCAGATTTATGGCCGCGACTCCCCACACAGACGTCTACATCCGCGGATACTTAGTTATGTTGATTTCCGGTTCTAATTAGATACACTGATTATGCAAAATGGTAACTACAATTTTCTGATAATAGTTGCAATATATAAAAAATATTCTCTGAGGAATTTGAAGTCTGCGAACCTGGACTTAGCCCGCGCGGTAGACTAGAGGCTAAACGCTCGCATTCTAAAAATAGACCCATGTGTGACAGTAAAACGATAAATACGTTGAGGCAGTAGTATTCGTATATAACATTATTTCTCTTATATTATGTACCAATATACATTGACATAAAAAAAAAAAATTTGAAATAAAATACTTATATTTACCGAAAGGAATTTTTGAGGTTTCAAATACTGCATATTAAAACGGACGTTACATGTTAAATTACCGTTAATAAATGAACAGGTACAGATATGAACGTAAATTAGACTATGAATCATAAACTGATCATTTACTCATCGATTTTTATTGTATCCTCACGCCAGTTCTCTTACGGGTAGGTAAGCAGAGAGCATCCAGTGCCAAACATTTGTATCCTTACATTACTACCTTCACACAATCAATATTTGGAATATCGAATAGTTTATAGCTAGTCACTGTTTTATTGGGTTCTGCGGACTTCATATAAATAACATATTTTCCCCTATGTACCTATATAACAATAGTAGGTAGGTACCTAAGCATAAACAGGGAACGGTAAGTCATCCAGTTGAGCTTAGGAAATCAAATTTATAAATCAACGTTAACCCGCTCATTATAGCAGTAAGTAAAGTGCAGTTATTACCGATAAAGATTTATAACAGAGCGGGCTATTATCTCCAAAAGCTGTGATATTTGAACCCTTTTGTTGTTACAGCCGCCAGCCAAACAATGAGCAGGTGAAATGGCGACCGGCAACCAGTTCCACCAAGCGACCGTTTTGCTCCGGCTGGTCCCGATTTGGAAGGAAAAAGTTAAATAATTGTACCTGTTGGTTATATTTTAATGATTCATGATATGAAAATTAAACGTATTGCCATTTTAGGTAAAACTTATTTTGAGTGTATAATGAAAGATTTTCTTTCTATAATGTAAAATGTAGTGCTGGTATGAATAATTAAAACTCACAAGATTATTTAATTTTCGTTTACACTTATTATTTCGTTTACACTTATTGCATTGTCTTGTAACACATTGTGAACTCGCTAAATATCGCATTTAAGGACAAAACGATCTTTTTTATACATACCAATACTGTTTATGAAATCTCCTCTTAACCGATGAAATTCGGAATCCACTGTCTGTCCTATATCTTTCTCGTTAAATTCTTATTACTATGTCCCGTTTTTTTATAATACAGACATGGTGCCACTAGACGAAACGGACCTTCCTACAAATGTACCTTTCTTCACGGTTTTTATGTAACTTTTTGTTGACCAGCATTATTAAATGGTGTCTAGATAAAGGTCGAACTAACACCAGCAGTAATTAGTGACGATTAATAATCGGTTATCTTGATCACCACGGCCAGCTAGCTGTATAATTGTCCGTTCTATTGAGTTACGATAATTTTCAAACTACGGCTGTCGCTTAAATCTCTGCCACCTATATTTTAGTTAATTGTATCGAACAAGTCTCTAATTGCAGGAAATATCAAACTATGATGCATTTTAAAGATTTTGTTTTACTGTGTTTTGATTTTAACTAATTTGTAGTTTTTATTATTGAGCATTTAATTACCAAGCATTCCCAATTAATATTTTTTTTAAATGTCTTATTATGAAATAAATTATTAACAGTTAAAGTATCGCTTTAATAAGCTCAGTATCTTTTTGTCGGAGTCCAAATCGAAGGCGAACACATTAAGATCCCTTTGTCCGAAATCGAAATCAATTTGTCCGAGTGCGTGGCACGTGAAGCCTATCTACGATCGTGTTGTCGTTTCGCGCATGCGGCGCGGGACTGCTTCCTCGAACCGCTTCAACTCTTTTCTTCCTCTGACAGCTCTACCCATCTCACTCACTAAGGGATGGGAGAGTTATCGATTGTAACCTTATTGATATCGATTACCACGGCATACTGATATAAAAGTTAAATTCATATACCAATCGCTGCGGAATACTAAAAGTTATATAAACGGTCTCAATTGAAAGCTTAGTTCTTTTTTTAGACAATGCTACCTACTACGGTCAGTTGTGATAACTTAAATCAGTCTAACTCATTGTCAAAAATTAAAGGTATGTTCTTAATCGCGCAACTCTGACGCGTCTAAATTAATTTCACCCTAGACAATGCAAAAATGTCAAACTGACATTTGAAAGTGTGCGCCCGTGTTCTTATATGTTACAGTATTTAAAAGTGCGGCTAAAAATGAAATAAGTTGTCTTTTTTTATGAATGTGTGCGTGATTGTTCGAAGATTCGTTTAAAGATTACCTAAACATCAGACGTGGTCCCACGGGCGGAGTGACTGGCGGCCCCTCGCCGCGCGCGAGTGATGCATCGCTCGCTCGTCGGCGATAGCGTGCTGCCCTATTCGCACTTCTTGTTTTGTTTATTCGTGTATGAGGTCTTGAGTCTGAATCTGAAGACTGAAGGCTGTTTATACGCACATTCGCACTTTTACCAAACATTTAAACTTTATCTCTGACATCACGGTGCTCTTTTTCTTGTTGCGTAATTTAAAAAGGGAGTCTCTTTGACAGGTTAAAGTATTATTTGGTTTGTGTAACTTAAAATTCCTAGTAGGGGTGCAGAGTGTTTCGACCGTTGAAATCTTCAACATATCATAACATTATGTAAGTATACATACGACATACTTATATTGTCGCGGGCTAATTCTACATAATTTACTTTAAGCAATAGTAAAACGTAAAATACATTCATTTTAATTCTAACGCCAGATATCTGTTCCGTGAGTTCTGTGAGAAATTATCGGAACAGAGGTATTTGGTGGAATCTGACTATCAGCAATTGGACCTGTCGTGATTGTATAAAGTATGATATCAAATAAATAATTACTTTTCTTTTCAAAATCCATCAAAGTAGATGTTAAATACTCACCTTTGGGTATATTTAGGGTATTCCCCTAAGTGTCGGCCATCGATCATAGCAAGCGTTTACCCTATAACAATCATTGCACTGAGCCATTTGGTATAACCGATACAACCCTTTACTATCCTTAAAGTACCAGAACTAAAGTTAGGTTCAGTTTATATACAAACGAAAACGCGTAGCTTAAACATTATATTATAAAGAAAATTTAAAGAATGTTTTCAAAATGTATGTTAATATAAACTATGAAAAGAAAGTGATACCTATAGCCTATAGCATTTCATATCTAAAGTTTCCTATGTGTAACTTTATTGCAAAAAAATACCAATAATTTATATAAATATAATTTGTAACATTATTTTATATTGAAGCATGAGGAATAGCTAATTGCATTTCAACCTCTATTATTCCGTAGGTACCTATAACTTTATTACCTAATGCAAACCAAAGCAGAATAGTAATTGAAAATAAATTACTTGATTTTAAAAGGTACCTATCTGTTTAAAATAACGATGTCTGTCTGTAAACATGCGATACAAAATTTTTACCAAACGCTTGAGTCACTAATGTTTTCTAACACACCGCACATAAACATATCAATATCGAGGCGGAAAAAAATACTACATCCCCCGACCCTATGCTTAGATACCAGAGTGTCGTAAAACGCGACTAAACCTGACACTGGTTGGTTGCGTTATGGCGCGGCCAGCCTAGTCATGGCTAAATGCCCTGACCGCCCATAGACAGCAGCGTATATGGTGCGGAAGCCTTTCTCTGCGAACCCCAACCCACATGTCCAGCGTGCAGTGTATGGACAAAAACCTCTCAGAAGACGTCTACATCCAGCAGTGGATCTAGACAGGCCGATGATAGTAATGATGATATAGGTACCTACATAAGAAAATTAAATAAGAAATACTCACGCCCACTATATTATTTGAAATATATTCATTTGTGGGGTAAACATATGAACAAAACGTATCAAAAGACACACAATAATAGACGAAGAAGTAACAATTTTACAACTGTTATAAATAGGTGGCAAGTGATTTAAGATCGCTCTGTCAGTTAAGCGTCATCACATCGAACCCAATACTCATTTACTTCCTTACATGATATATTTATAGACACAATAAAATACTAATTAAAATAAGGCTGTAGTGAACGCCCCGCGCTATAGCCGTTAATTAGGATAACTTTTACGCTTCACCCCCGAATTTCCTTGAATTTTGAGGTTTTTGAAGCTCAACGCATTTAGGTAACAAGCTCGGTAAATTATTTAACGCGCACTTCCTTCGCAGCCTTAAAATGCGGTTTAATGTGCGGTTTCCGAGTGTTTGCCAAAATACTTCGCATTACTTTGTGTTTCGTGTGAGTTAATCTATTGACTCCGCAGTTTTTGTCACCTGCAGTAAGTACTCAAGAACGCATTTAAAAACTACTAAAGTATTTGTGATTAGATGTGCAATCATTTTTTTTAAATGTAGAAATAGGCATAATCAATATAACGTAGGTACTCATTGAATCACGTAAATATTTTTTTATACATCGGTAAACGCTAGCTAGTAACGGACACTGTATTTGACTCTATATGATAATAATAATTATTATTATACCATCACGGCAGGTCTCATACGCTGTGGGCAGAAAACACCGAGTTCTAAATGTCTCTTTTCTTAGTTACCTGACGTACTTCTGTAACAAATAAATGCAAATTAAGGTATTTTACATCTAATTATTTCATGTTTACCTCATCAAAAATATAAAGATACGTTTAAATCAATACAATAAGGTCCCAGTAGTTTTGTGGCTGGAGAAGGTACGCGATTACATTTGACAGGCGATCAGTTCACGGAAACCCCAGGTAGGCGCCGGCCTGACCCCGCCAGCTCTGAACCTGCATGACAGATCAGATACCCTTGGACGATGGGAAACAAGCGTACGAACATACAAAAAAATTTTAGTAGACCATGTTTATTTGTAAAAAGAATAATATAAAAAGAATAACTTTTATTTAAACCTTTAATGTATCGCATAATGTTCAGCATATTAAAAACCCCCTAATTAAATTCAACACCATATTAAAAAATATTTTAAATTTAATATTTTTTTAAAACAGCCTTTTTATTGCGTATAATTTCCTGTTGACTGCCTCGTTGGTCGAGTGGTTGTAAACGCTACTGCTGATCGGGAGGTCCTAAATTCAATTCCTGTTCGGGTACTACTGGGCTTTTCTAATTCGACATTCCTAATGGCTCGGTGTTTGAAGTTGAGCCTGCTGTATGACGGGGCGTAAACGTAACTGATGAACGGTAGGAGTGTGCTACAAATCTCTGCCTACCGCTTCAGGAAATACAAGGACCGTGATGCATTTTAAAACGTTATGTAACGGTATTTAAATGCATTGATTATATCTAACAAATACAATACAAATATTAATATGTATAAAAGTAAGAAATACAACACGCAAGTTCGATGATAGTGTATGAAGCGGTAAAGAGTTATTAACTTCGCAACCTCAAGCCTATAATCCCCAAAGGGGTAGGCAGAGGAGTGTAGTATACTCCCACGTATCACCAGTTACGTTTAAGTCCCATGGAATATATGCCGAGCCTATGGCCAACAGGGTTATTAATAAAGCGCCTAAAGACGCTGCAATTATCATATTGGAATCTATGAAAAAATATACAATAATTGCCTCGGCTAAACAAAGGACCACAACAATGAAGGTAACATCGAACTAAAGTTGATTCAGCCTTTTTTTACTCACGCCGAATTAAATAAGTTGTTACGTACGATTACACATACGTATTTGGCTCGAAGGAATTCGGGTGGCTTAAAACAGAGCTATGAGTTTTTTTTCCTGTGATCGTAAGCCGCGGTAGGTAGGCCAGCGAACCGCTCAGTAGCTGATCGCCTGTGCGTTAGCTCAAACAAATCGTATGCTGTCCCCTCACATCTCGTCACTGCTTTCATGATTGGCCGGCTACGATGTGGAACGAGAACTCTACATAGAGGCGAGAACGAGCATCTTGACATTACTGATACTATTTTTGTTTTATCTGAAATATTATAAATACGTTCATTAGCGCATTAAATTTCATATTAAACTGCAATATGTAATTTTGAGAGCGAGAAATAAGAGAAGTACAGTTATGAAGTGATTGTAGAATTTCATTTGATACTTGTAGACAATTAAAATCCGGAAAATATTATAATGTACATTATAACGTATTGAATTATAAGTAAAACGTTGCGCAATCACAATTTCATAATTACAAAATAATCCCGAGTCCCGTGCGGCTTCCGACGATTAAAACAATTTCGGTCGGGTTTCGCTTTATTCTTTTTGTGAGAGGCCAACACGATATCGTGTTTCCATAAAATCACCGAAGCGACTATTATTACGCGGTCATGCTTTGTTTTAAGTAGAGTTCGAAATGTATTTAAA
Source organism: Parelbella machaon machaon (assembly GCA_018246775.1). NCBI lineage: Eukaryota > Metazoa > Arthropoda > Insecta > Lepidoptera > Hesperiidae > Parelbella > Parelbella machaon. Next base: position 12,151 of record DWFV01000295.1, read on the forward strand.
ATTCGACCTTGCTGTGATGTGCTTATAATTTGTTTTGTGTTGTTTCTAAAGTATGTTAGAGCATTTTTCTATGTCTAAGTGAGATGTCCAGTAGCCTAGGTAACTCGAGAACGTGGATATCGTTCTGCCTTCTCTCGAGTTTCGGTGCGATTATAATAAAAAATTACTTTTGTTTTAATATTTTCAATGCTATTCTGCTTGCTTTGTGATAATTAAGATGAATTTGTATTCGTAATCGATTAAGCAATGAGTTTTAAATACGTTGCAGGCCATTCTTTTTGAACTTTTACCGATAAATAAACGAATTCGCGTCTTGTATTACGCGATTGGACGTGACAGGTTCGAGTCTTCCAGCGTTGAAGATTTTGTTTTTTAACGTTCCGCATTTATATTGATCAATCCAACAATCATCGCCAATCCATTCTTGGAACTGCGTAGTGCAGTTATCTCTAAAGCTTTTGCAGTTGCAAGAGAGATCCGTGTCTGACATTGGTCAATATTAAGAGTTAATGTTATTTCTGCCAATCCCCACGTGGCCATCGTATTTAAATAACGCCCTCTCTTCTCAATCTGCGGAAAATTTGGTGTCTAACGGTATAGAGACAAAAGGATTTATAATAATATTTTTCTTAATAACAAGAAATCAAAATAATACGACATTAAAACTCTTAATCAAATTATTAATAAATTGAAATCAAAACTAAAAAGAACCAATAATTTTCTGCGTTTGGAATTGTCTCTCTCTTCGTGCTTTTGTTTATTATCTTTGTTTATTACTACATTATTGTGTTGTAATACATGTCAAACGTAGTTAAGTCAAGCCTGTCCAAGCAAAAAAATAACATCTGGCAATACGTAACGGTTTGCCAGAAAAAATTTAGACCTTTTTGGTTGGAAACGGTAGCTTTCACGCATCATAGAGTTCATTTTGTTTTCACCATATGTGTTATTGTCAGGCAAACTTAACATGCTTTGAATATGAGTCAAATTCCAAACATATTAAATTTAAATAGAAGTACGATAATACTAACCCCACAGTCGGCATCTTATTCCAGTCTAGGATGTAATTGCCTGATTCACGTGTAACGATTTCGTGTGGACGCCAAATAAAATATTCAGAAGCCATATTGAACGTTTAACGATAAAAATATAATTTGTATAGTTTAGATACGATAGAAAAAAACAATGAAAACCTTTTGATTTGAAGTAGTAAAAAACAAAACGGATCAGAAACGGCCGAGTCCCACCTACCAAGTTCCCACTGTCCGTCGCACGCTCACGTAACTAAATACAGGATGATAATATTGTAGGACGCCTTATCGGAACGTTTATTTTAATTCGATCTGTCAGAAAAGAGACAAAAAACTCCCGACTTGGGCATAGCTACTGGGCGCATCGGGCGCCTCGGAGTAACGTGATCACATGAGCATAGAGAATTCCATCACTCACGATATTCGGCTTAACGAGAACCCTGTACGTACCTCCAAACAATATAGCGTTATTAAAATAAAAGTCGTCGTCATTTTTGTATAAAACCTTGCATAGCCCTGTGGTATCTAGAATTGTCTAAGCATGTTACATATGATATTTAAATGTTTTTCTATAGTTGTAGCAAATGTGCATAGCATAAGCAGACATATAAATGTTAGAAAAATCCAACTTACTGACAATTGCAATGTTTCACTTAAATTATTAACATACTGAATAACTGGTGAAACGTGGGAGTGTACTATACTCCTCTGCCTACCACTTTGGGGATTACAGGCGTGATGTTATGTCTGATTATTTAAAAAAATTAAATTAATAGCATCCATTGCAACATCTTTGCGTCTATTAGATATAAGAATTATTAAGAAGATTCGATTTACATTCACAACAATATATTTTTATTCCGATATTACTTTATTGTTTGTGTTAGTTATTTTTTTCACAAATAATAACTTTCTATGGAAATCTTTACATTAACTGTCTCTCTATACTCTTTTGATAGAACCTTTAATACCACTATCTCAATAAAACTTGCTAACAAAGCCTAACATCAACAGTCAAATCCTTTAAACCTCGATCGGTGAACCAACGCTGTCATTGAAATCGCTGTTAAGGATTATTTAATGCGGTGAACACAAACAACCATGAGCCGTTTTTCCAATAAGAAACCGGCAACTTCGCCTACGATTAAAATACTAGGAAGTGAGGAACGGTAAAGCGTGTCATATTTTATATGAGTCGGTGATGCATCGTGATTCGTACACGAAGTGAAACAGTGGCGTTCAATAAAGCGATAATCTGAGCGGCTACGGGTCCAGGAACGGAGTCGGGTTTCGCGGTGGGGCAAGGCGCGCGCGACCGCGCAATTTCCTTGCCACAGACTATACCTACTATACGTACGGACGCGCGATTACCAACAACATGTCGCTTTGCTGAGGAATGACAAGCGTAAAACGTGTAATTCCACAAAGCGTGCTTATTAACGCAGCCTCATCTACATTAATAACAGGAATTTATAATTTACGCAGCGTGCGTGGTCACCTACATTGCAATAATCCGCGCAACAGCCGCAAAAAGCAGTCTGGATCGAATTATTAACTACAAAATACTAATAATACACCTTATTATAATTCCCTACGATACCAGAAATCTGATTTAATGATTGGGTTTTTTTAAACGGTAACATGTATTAAGAAACTTACAATTTGTATGGAGATATATGGACACCAAACGTTCGCCTCCGACATTTAGCCTAAGGTTATTCATCATCTTGCGGCATGAATAAAAAACGGTAGCTAACTATGAATTATTAAGCAATAGACGGTGTAATTTCATAAATTATCAAAAATTATATTTCGGTAGTCAGTGGCCAGTTAAAACATTTTTTGTTGCATCCCCAAAATATTAACCGAAAAAAAGACGTCAAGAGCACGCGACACGCGATCGTGGCGTCTGTCCAGCAAAAAAGTTACATCAATAATGAAATCTGTGCGGGTTTCCATCGTATTAAGCGGCTATAAATTATCCTAATAGGTGCAAATTACCAATTCACGAACGCCCGTTCCGCACCCCTGGGATAAAACTAGGTGAAATAGTTTTGACAATTTTCTAAGGTTTTTTAAATCCCGTAACACATTTTTTCTATGAATTCTCTGATCTGATCTCATCTAGACTAAGGACAATAAAACATACAGAAGCTGTTTAAGAAAGTTTGCTCAAACTAATTGCAGAGCTCTTAATTACTGTACTTGCTTGTAGCTTTTATCCTAGCTCAAAGGAAGTGTAACAAAGTAAATAAATCTCTCTATCTCTCTATTACTTTAAA
>DWFV01000296.1:0-15460 GCA_018246775.1 Parelbella machaon machaon
AGAGATATGTGACACGCGATACTCTCTGTTTATCCCATAAGGAACCTGGCGTGCTCATGTATATGTGCATATCATGATCTGATCATACATATACACGTAAATTACGCAGTAGACACGTAAGACAATATTTTTATTTTTCTCAGGTGAAATATTCGAAATCATCTTATCACAAGCGCTAATTGAATATGAGTCGTGGCAGTAGTATCGACACTTCCTGTTACGAACCATGAATATGCATAGCTATGAGCAAATCTATTGTGATGTAAATAACTCAGATAAATACTCACGCGTGTTATTACTGCTACGTATATTATTTATCCAAATTTGATAATGTATTTAGAATTATATCTCAGATACCATAGTGGAAATAATAATAAATATAATTGATGGAATGTTGGAGTGTACTTTTCTCGTTCGTTTCGTTCGTTATTATAATAGTTCCAAGTATAAAAACAAACAGTATTTAAATTGCACTTCAACTATCACATCTTCTTAATACCAAAAAAAATTAAGATCTCCCACAATTGACTATACGCAAACTGAAATTTGCTGAGTCCATTTGACACCTTTTAGAAGAGTGTATACTGAGCGGCGAAATGTACGGATTTTAAAAGAACACGTCTCTTAACAAAAAACAATTAGCGAAGTTTTGAAATGCTGAAACTCGCATCGTTTACACCTCAACGCGGAATTATTTAAATGTATTCATGAGCAGCGGGAGGAGGTAATCGTCTCTGGAACTGCATGAATAAACGGGAAACTGTGCACAAATCACGGGCACCGGGCGCGCCGCCGGCATATTGTTTCATAACCCGAGTGCTGAGCGCGCCTCGGACGCGAGCACCAATGTGCGGTAAGCGAAGTTCATACCGAACGGGACGGTCAAATGTAACACATAAGAAACATTAGTACCTACTATTGTATGAATATAAAAAGTTAATAGTAAAAGTGAAAATTAATCAAATGTAAAAGTAGGAAGTATTAGTACTGTCATGCGAATTTGCAGAGTTAATTGTGAATGGGGCGATAAAATGTAAAACATAAAACGTATTCAGATTATTGTATCGGAACCATTAATAGCGTTTTATTATTATTATTAAATATTACAGCCAGCGACGTTTGAGAGACGAATATTTTAGCATTGTTCGGATATATTTAAGGCAATTTCTGAAAAGTATCATGAATCTCAACAGAAAGGAAGATATTTGACAATAGTATTACAATAAAAAAAATATAACACGTAAATAATAAATATATTTATGTGAAAACGGTTTTTTTGAATCTAGACTTATACATAAAACAAATACTTGTTTTCATCACACAAATGTTTATCCCGGCGGAAAATCAAACACATAACCCACGGAAATCGGATTCGGTGACCAGTGAACCAACGAGCCAATAAATACTTATAATTAAAAATCAAACTTAAACAAACTCAAAATTATCATTCTATCGCCAATTTATAATCATAAAATTCTATTTAGAAAGCATATACCAAGTGACTAATACAATATAATAATTAAATATTCATTCGGGGCTTAACGATGCGGCTAGCCACTTACCAGGCCTTGACTCGAGTGGAGCCTTAAGTGGGCCTCTGAAACCTCCTCCATTTCACTATAATCAGTGTTAAAGTACATATAATATTTATACCGTCGTATTTAAAGCTTAGAGAATATATCGTTTCTCTTACACTCTCTTCCTTAGTGTAAAACTATTTTCACTTTCTTACGTAACATTACTCCTGTATCACCTACAAAGAAGGCAAAGGAGTGTAATTCACAAATCCAAACTCCAAGCCACTACTAGGAGTTTCAAATTAGAAAAACCCAACATTCTTCAAATGCGTGAAATAGGTGAGTTAATACATTATTTTTATTATTATTTTTAACTTATTTTACGCAAGAGACGCTATTAAAAGGTTGTTTATATCAATTTTATAGACCCTAAATTTCGGTGCGCAGGAAACTGCCTCAAATCATGCAAGAATATACTTTCGCTGTCGGTTGACACTGTGGGAAAGATGCCGGTATAAAACTCGGGTGTTCAGAAAGTAGAAAAACATATTAATACTTATTTAAATATAACTTATTATCTCGAAGATTGGAATTTACTTAATGCCTATTAAAAAATTTAATGGCTTTTATAATCATGGCATATAAATCTGTATGGTAACAGCATCATACCATGTTCCATGACCCGCATAATATAATAGGTGAAACGTTGTCTGCCTACTATTTACGTATTATATAGGCGTAAAGTTATGTCACATAACTGAGTGCTGACAAATTATAATACGTGCCATATTAATTACATCGAGTTTATTGTCATGTATATTTGCAATCGGAATCCTTCTCATGCGGCGGAATGCAAATGTTTTTGTAAAGTCTTGGCTAATTTTTCTACAACACAATAGGATAACGGCGGAACTTCCAGCAAAACGTTCACCCTGTTGATCCATTCTTATGATAATTCGTCGTCGCACGGCCTACACCCGCGCCCCGATAAAATGCAAATTCGAATCGTCTATAGAGTGACCTGAAAGCACTTCCTCTTTTAAATCTATCCCCTTTAAGATATAATAAGGCGGCTAAATATTTTAGTAGGTACAATTTGTTGCCCAGAAATTTACTACCAATAAATTTGTCTACATTATAAATATAAGTATATGTTTATTTTTAGAAAGCTGAGCTTTGCTCCAAATCTATTATATAGCCAGTCCAAAAGCTCAATATTAATAGTGTGATCGCATTAGTACCATACAGTAGCTCTCAAGGACAATCATATTAATAGTAACTTAAGTAACGTCTAACTGTACTGAATTTAAACTCTTTTTAATGCCTATGTTTATAATAGTGTAAAAACATTAGACAACAAAGATCAATAAACTTACAGACGACGAAATCGCGGCATTAATATTAAAAACTAAAAAGAACTCGAGTACTCTATAATGAGGCAAAAATAGTGCTTTTAAAGCTATTATGAAACGCCTCGAGTCTCTTTTTCCTCGCGACCACCGACTTACTGCAGCAATAAACTTCGAATGCCGTTTGTGGTCGCAAAGTTCTCAAACAAATTAACCAAATATATGTAGGGCGTCTACAATATCGTATTTTAACATTTAATTCTTATTTCGTGTTCTTATCGAAAGGAATAGTTAAGTGGCAATTGTAATTCGAATTCATGCTATAAATAAGTATTCAACTTCCAAACTGAGATAGCCACTAAGTTAGTTGATGTTTCCTTTGTTCTGTATAACGTTCTATGGCTAATTCAGTGGGACGTAAATTTAGGCGAATCAAAGCAACTCGTGTCAGGCACAAGCGCTATGGTTTGAACATTTAATGTGAATAAATGTATGGTTCCACTTAAAATTAGTAAGCGATGTATAATGCGATTTCTTAGAGAAGATCATTCATTTATTGGCAATAAGCCACTCCGATTCCATGGTTGGTATACATAACTAGTGAAACGTGGGTTTACCACTCTCCTCCACCTACCCCTTTCGGTATATACAGGCGCTATATTATGTTATATGTATATCTAGTGCCCTGGTGTATTATAATCATAGGGTAGGAGTACCACGTTTGGTAACGTGATCATAGATTTGTAGGAAATCTAATTCTGTAGGCAAGACTCCGTTCAGGACGGCTAAGGCTTTTGTAACACGTTGACTTCATATGTTATCCATACTTCCTACGTGTTCCTTACTAGGCTTAACATCAGTACTGTACTAAGCTTTAAGTATTAGATTTTGAAAACAGCACGTGGAGTGAGAAGCAAAAATTTTAAAGTGTGACATTCGCTATTTATAAGATTAATAATATTTTCTATTTATAAGATTAATAATAAATTTAGCGGTTACACATTTTTTTAAATTGAAGAATACGTACATATTTGGGTGATAGCACCGTATAATTTAATGTAGCAGTACTGCACTCCTCTGCCTACCAATTCGGGGTAATGTAGCTGCGACTTTATATTAGAATAAAAATGCCACTGGTTACTGGTTTGAGTTCGCATGAAAGGATATCGACATTATTCATACAAGTTGTGATAGAGGGGTAGAATAAGAAACCCAAGTCAAATAAACCGGATTGAGGCATCGCTTTACGCGCAGTGGATGTGGCGGGTCATTTTGAAGAAGTGATTCTGTCTGGCGTTGTCTGAATATAAAGTCTACGAGTATTTTTATGAAACGGATTTCGGAATTATTAGTGCTTGTTTTAATGTTACGATGCCCAATATATATACTAAATAGTTTGATTGAATACAACAATGTTAATTTTAACTACCATATTGATGATTAATGGCTCGCATTATGCACATAAGTGTATACTTTGCCAGATACTGGCTGATGGAGCAGTCAGAAGTCTTTAAAACGCCGAACTTAGAAAAAGCACGTCGGGTCTGTAAGGAGATAGCTATTTGCTACTCAATTCTTTCTATCAACCCCATAAGGGTCCTAGCGTTATAATAATAATAATATTGTTGTGCTATAATAGGTAGGCGGAAATAACCGTTATCGCTATATGTTAGAGAAGTGAACAGTGTTTGTCGAACCTGAATAGTTTTGTTCTTGATGTCACTGACAGATTCACTTTTATGAGTGAGGATAAATTTGAAGCGCCTTGTGAGTCAGGGAGCCGTTTATTTACTTTTTAGCTGGACATTAAGTTGAGTACTTTGTAGCAGAAATTTGTCCATACGTGACGATGGTGTTTTAGATGTTAAATGGAGTATTCGATATCCGTTTTATTATCCATTCTGCTCAATAATTCTATAACGATGGGGATACACGGTTTGCCCCTAACCCATATGGGATCTGGCGTAATGATATTTTTTTTAAATAACAATAATAATAATTTATATAATTTTAGTAATAATAATAATAATATAATTTTTTAAATGTAAAGGCGAGTGGATTAACAGAATGAGATCAGGGAGCCATATTGATATTGATACTCTAACTTATTTTTCACTATTAGCTTTTATATAAAATTTGACAAATTACAAAATAATTATATTCTCATGCTCTAAGAAAATATTTCGTCCATCCTTAAAAGACATTTCTTTAACATTCTACCGACAAGACAAAGGAAATATTCGTAGTTCAATTTTTAATCAGTCTGTGACGTGGTCTTCTAATCTATGTAAATATAAAATAACAATTTTTCGCAACGCTGACTATTCCCGATAAACTATATCGACACACATCGATACATTATTTTACCGTTTTAATTAATATTTCACTAAATAAATCGATAATAATGGTATTAGTGGCGATGGCTTTTCTTTTGTTACAATGGTTACAGATGATGGTCAAAATTTCCACGGTTATGAAAAATAGCCATAACATCAATGGAGCGTCAGGAGCGTGGCAGCCACCGTCGGATCAGGCAGTCAGCTTATATTTTCCCCTTAAATTCTTACATAAAGGGTCGTCAACGTAAAGAATGTCATAAACATCGCGACTTTAATCTCTAACCCCTCCCTTCGCTCTCGGAGCCCTTCAGCAATTTCTATGTACTCCGATTTTACAAGCTAGACTAAGCTCTACTGCTATCAGCTTTAACCTAATCGTGTTAACGCCCTTAGCGTTAGCTAAAGTGCTTATTATGTTCCTTCATTATGATTTTGCTTTTACATAATTAAATTATAATCAAAATTAGTTCGTAGATAATATAATAATATCTGTACTTCACCACCTGTCCAATAGTGGGACGTATAATATAACTGGTAAATAATGGGGTGTACTACCCTCCTCTGCTTACCCATTCAGGAAAACACGGGCGGGATGTAATTAACTATAGTTAATAACAGGTTTTAATTAACTATTCGCGCATATAATGAGTACAACAACAGTAATGAAGTCAATTTACATCTCACGTCGGTCTCGCTTCATAACTTTTTCCCGATTACGTCAGAGGCAATAAGAAAAAATGTGCTGAGACATCTAATGAATATTCGGGACGAGTAGTTTGAATAGGGTGACAGATGAGTCTATCATTCCGGGACACAAAATTGATGGAGAAGGAATGTGAGGGAACAGGAAGTCCACTTGTCTATTTATGTTTCTTAACGTTTAATTGTATTGCTTTTTATCATCAATATTAAATATTTATATGCTCCTAATGACCAAAATTGACTGCCGCAGACTGTTTTCGGGATAGAGATCTTTCACCACTATCCTTTACAGACCCTTGAAATTCCCAGTAGTAGCTGGGAGTCTGGAATTGTGCCGGATGTATGGTTAGCTCACCCTTTATTCCGTAATGGGACATGTTACATAACTGGTAAACAGTGGGAGCGTATTACATATAGAAATAGGCTCGCCCTATATTCCTTGGTGGGATAGGTATATTACATAACTAATGAGGAAGTGTATTATACTCCTCTGCCTAACCCTTCATATAAATATATAATAATGTTATGTTATCCGCTATTTAAGTTATTCAGCTGTGATTACATGTAGTGTTTCATCCTTTATATACGTGTATTTTTCTTTTAAACCTATTAAAAACGAAAGAGAAGACAGGAATTCCCTGTATCAAGATACTGAGAACTCTACAGTACAGTAAAAACTCTCGCGGGAAAAATAAACTGCTAATGTGTTACAAGTCCACATTGTTAGTCCGACGGCCGGCGACCGTAGCGCTCAAGGTCGCAAGACAAATAAAAAGGCAGTCAGATGTTCTCACGGGCTACTAATAGTTATATTATTACCTTAACGTTACGGAGACGATTATTGTCGCAGAACAAAACCTTCAACACAAGCGAACACGTCTTACAAAACGGGACGTGAGGTTCTTTGTTATATCGCCTATCATTTTCGGTTTCAATATCACCCTCCTACTTATTATCGCTTGTATACTAACATCCCAGTTAGATGAATTCATTCACTTGTACCACTTTTTTCCCTTCTCATTTTGATCTTCCTATTTCATTGTTATTTCGTCCCCTTCAAAATCATAACTTTGCCCAGGGGGAGGGCAAAAGTTATACTTGTTTTCATGTCGGTGTCTTTCAAAGCAACTGCATGCATATTATTACTTCTCGTCGCACTGCCTAATAATTATTTTAAATTGAGAGATTGAAATCACATTATATAATGATATCGTTATTAAAAAATGATTATTATTAAAAAGGGATTAATCAATTCCTGTTTGTTTTTAAACTTAGCTTGAAAGTCTGGAAGTCGCCGTTTCTGAAGTTGTCGATCAGTGAAACAATATCCATTTAACGGTTACCACACAGACGACGCGAATACAAGGGATATGAGCAAAATTTGCCATTAGATTTGAGGTTATAGGTTGAGGGCAATAAAGTATTAAAAGTGTTTCTCAATATGAACTATATAATTTCTTATATGACATCACTATACACACATGTTTCTAAAAATTATAATTTTTTTAGGCAAACACACGAAGAGAGAAATCATGTTAAAATTTTTATAAAAGGTACTTAGTTATTGATAGTCGTACTTTATTAGTATAGATAAGTGATTTGATAACACGAAAATAATTAAGACCAACGCGCCAAAAATGTTATGTAGCAGACTCCAAACTGAATCAAATGATTAAAACGACGCATAGTCACTAAAATTGAAGTAACTGCGTTCCATTTTTAAACCATTTATAAACCTATATACCCACTCGTTTCCTTTTACGTTCCGTTCTCCATCGCTGTCAATGTTTTTCAAGTAGCCGCAAGGAAAAGTTGTTAGTAGCCTTGTTTAGAAACAACATACAGTTTGTTTGAAACCAATTGCTACCTGGGGATATTTCGTATGTTGCGAATCGGCTGCTAGCTATATTGCAATAAATGGCAGTGAACTCAAAGCTATTAAATAGATATATTTTGTTTATAAAGCAACAAAATCTCATCGGTCTTACAGTTGCAAGCGCGACTGCTATGCAAGAGCTCCTGGGTTCGACTTCTGTATCGAACAAAGGATTATTGGGTTTTTTTAACATGAAATTTTCAGTAGTAGTTCAGAATATGAATTTGTGTCCGGTGTACTTCCATGAGCCATAACAATACAGGTGAAACTTGGGAGTTCTACACCCCTCTGCTAAGATAATATAACTCCTTTATTTCCCTTAAGGGGTAAGTATAGGAATAGGGGAGACCAGATTACCACTATAGAGGAATATCCTTAATAAAAGCTCGTCTGTCTTTCGTATCGATAAATAATATGTAAAACTGTAATGGATTTTCAGAAAACATTTTATAACAACTGAAAAAAAAAAACAGAAATTTAATAGTTACGATTCTAGTTTTAAAGACTTTTATAAAAAAGTACTTTTGTAATTTTATGCAAACAACTGGCAACACGAGAGAAGTATGCAGCAGTTAAAACTAAATAAATACGTTAATAGACTCCTACGCGTGTGATGTCAGACTTGACAAGATGGATCGCTCGCTCCGCTGTTTAAAATATGGGTGTAAACAAAGCGTTTTAGTTTTAAACATATCGTCAAAACTGAACAATTTATTCGACCGTGCGTAAATCGGGATTGGGGCGTACACTAGAGTATAATATAGTTTAATGGACGTGCGAAGTCCGCCCGACAGGACGCGTCACGGACTTGATTTATGGACTACACTTAGTCGCGTGTCATACGTTGCCACTTCCGCTATCGGGGACGATTTGAATGGATTATTATTTGAATGTAGTGATTAACACCCGCTGTGGCTATCGATATGTAAACCGATAATATTATAAAAGATCTACATACACATAAGTAGGTAGGTAGTAGTAGGTAGGTAGTATAATGCATAAGTATGTAAAACACAAATTGTATAATTATTCGATTATTTAAATTGCTATTCCCAATTTGTTAGTTAAGGTTAAGTATAAATTAGAAGCAAATCTAAGAACAAGACATAGTAAGAATGAATAAACGAATTAGAAATTAACAAAGTTCTCTTTTTCATTATTAATTAAAAATCTAGGAAGCTGTTATTTTTTTTTCTCAATTGATTTTAGCTAACCTGTTATGCTATTAAAAAATTTAAATCATTAAAAAGCCGTATCGTATCTTATTTACTGTAATTAACTTTAATTTAAATAAGCGTGCAAATACCTACCTATTTGGCCAAAGTACTTGCCACTTCAACAGGGAGGGCGTTATTGGCAGTATGAATACATGACATTCACAAGCTTCCGATGCAAATTACCAAAATGGAATTTCGTTGACATCTCTTTTATAATGTTTGTCGTAAACATACGGAATTATATATGAGGTAATAAATACAATAAAAAATAGCTTAATAATAAAAATATTTTTATTTTTGAGATATTATTTTAAAATAGCTTCATTTGATGAATAACAATCTAAATTATTTAAATGGAGATATTTTTCCTTAGTAATTGTTATATAAAGCTGATTACAAAATCTCCTTTTCACATACATACATTTGGAATACAATATTGGTACGTAAGTTAGTACAAGGAGGATAATTATTATAGGAATTGCAATAACATTCTTTACAACCTTTTTCCTATATAAATTCGAATGTATTATAATAATATTGTATATGGCAAATGAAATATGTCAATAAGTGAAAAATTGACACACGACCCGTTGGGCGGTACCTACTGTCGCTCATATCCTCCGAGGTCCCTGGTTCGCTTCCCGCCCGGACACATATGAATGACAAAAGTTATCTGTTGCCTCTAGGTGTTTGTATATTCGTCTGTGTTTGTCTATTATACCTACATAATAAATAATCCTACGGTAGGATGTAAACTTGGGCGTGTAAGCCTTTATTATTATTATAAACATACAACAAGTAGGACATACCCAATTATATAGGAATACACTTATATATTCGTGATGACGGTTATTATTAACACTCCAACGTTCAAATCAAATGAAGCGTAAGCACGGCACATGACAAGAATTGCGCCTTACGGGTCCAAGTCCAAGGATCTAGGAGACTCGTCATTTGTGGCCTCGTATAAAGGAAATATTGGATAGTAACGCAATCTATTTAGATAATGTCTCTACAAGCGCAGTTATTATTATGGCCCCTGTAAACAATCTGAGCCACAACAAGCAGAGCGCAAACAGATATTCACGGCAAGGAAGGGGGAATTATCATTAGAATGAATCAACAATGTGAACCTTTTGTTAAGAGTCCCAATGTCCTATTGTTTCGTGGAAAACGATTGAAGTTAATTCACCCCGAAATACTTTGAATCCCGGCGTTATGTGTAGATACATAAAAAACAGAATTATTTAAATATTAAACTTATGATGACGCAGCGACACAATTTAAGTAAAATTTTTAGTCCAATGTTAAATCGAATTTATGTATAGTGTTTATGTAGATAGGTACTGGGAGGCTCTCGTTATTATGACCGTGTCGCCAAGATTCCACGGAGAGGGTCCCAATGAGAGCGATACAGCCTTATAACGGATTCTTTGTCACAGTGTCACGGAGCAACTGAGGTTCATTATTGCATGATATCAGACAGTTTCCTGCGCGCTGAAATGTAGGGTCGATAAAACTGATGAATAGGCTTTTATCAGTACTGTTTTGATTTAAGTTGATTGCGAGAAAAACATATAACGTAATATATTAACATTGCGTTCAATTTATGCAATTCCATGACCAAAATTAAATAAGCAATAGTCAAATCACATTGTATCGATGTAGTCATTGCGCTTGGGAGAGTCAATTTGAAAATCTTTTATAGGGAGGCACAGAGTGTAGAAGGAACAATATTTGCAACCGACGCTACATTCAGAGCTCCAAGTGGTGCTGATATTGGAATTTGCGGGGAATGAAAGAAACTTACATCGGCCTTCGCAAGCCTAATATGACGCAATATAAAAGTGATTCAGTTTTTTGTCCGCTGCGTAATAATGCACTTTGCATCGTGCGTATTTCAGTATTATTTTGTCCGGATATATGTTTTTAATGACGTAATAAAACCGACTGACTCATTTCCACACGATTCAGGTTTAATACAGAGTTCCATTTGATTGCGTTTTAAGCAAATAATATAATTTGCAATAAAGTAAAATTAACTTTAAATATTAAATTTTTTTTTACTGCTTACATATGAAACAAAGGACTACGAATGTATTGTGTTAAAAATTTAACAATCTGATTTGTAATGAAACTAACAGCTTGGATATTTCTGCTCTGTGTATCGCAATCTTTTTATGTCTGTAAAATGATGAAACTGGAGATTTAATTTTGTAAAATCTTGCGCGGAATTACCTACATAACCGTAAAATATAGGATAAAGGTACAATAATTATTATATTTCAAAAACCATTTCCAAATGCGGCAAAAATCAAAAACACATTCACAACTAACCTAATGAATCCAAATAGCACCTAAAAAAACAAATCAGAGTTGCAGGGAGAGCTGTTGCCTAATAATATAGGACAACGACTAAAATTCTCATGGTTCAAAATGGTCAAAACAGTCTTCATATTGTGTCTGATATCCTCGTGGGATATGATGGGGTCAATACGTTACGTTGGTCCGATGTTGTCGACCCGCACACCCCTATAACCGTAATGGCGCCCAAGGCTGTCACAGAGGAAAAATAAAAAAATATCAGAACACCTTTTGTTATATCGCTACTATAATTTCAAATAGTTCATTGTTTTGACATAATTGGCGTTTCCGAGAGCTTATTATAACAACTGCCTAACAACTAATTAGTGGGCCTGATACTAAATTAAATCGTAACATAAAAAATGATGTTTGACACGAATAAAACTCGATAACTCCATAACTAATCTTCTTTGACATATAATTCCGTTTTCTTTAACCTAAAATTTAAAGAATGTAACAATATTAAAAAACAAATATATGTATACGTAAGTGAACACAACTACCGTAGTCGTATAACCTGAAAATTCGTCGAAATATTCGAAGCAAATATAACGTAGAATTACGAATGATATTCAAATATACATATCGACTATCTCAATTAAGTAAAAAGTTCAGGCATCAGTACATAAATATATATACGAGTTAAATTATATAGAAATTTGTTACATGTAAAAAACTGAGATTTTTACTCTTTCTATATTGGCTTTACTTCTATCTTCGTATGTATGAGTATAAAGGCGTGCTTGTGTGTGTATATGTGTGCTTGCGTATGTGCATTCAAAAGCGCCTGTACAAGTGTGTCAACAAGTATGAATTTAATCCCTAATATTTACATCTTACAAAACAATGTTCATGGGAACACTAAGTATTTTTTACATTAAAGGTACTATTTTATTGATCACTTCATTCATATTTTATGTTTAATTTGTAACATTCAAGTGAAAAAAATTCACGTAGTCACCAGCCCACGACATATGCAACATGTGACATGGGTAACATTTGACATGAGCAACATGTGACACGTTCAATATGTGACATGCGCAAAATGTGACATGTGCAAGTCTCACAAGTGACTTGTGCACAGTTCTGCGTTCATTCAACCAGCTCTGGATGCGATTACCTATTCTCGACTCTCATGAATATATTTAAATGATTCCGCGCCGAGGATGTAAGCGGGGCAAGTTTTTGCATTTAAAAACTTTATTAATCGCTCTACTTGAGCTGTTATAAGATTACGCCGTCATTGCCGCCCCGTTGGCGTATATTGCAGTCATAATAAAATGGACCCCGTTACTGGTAGATTTATTGCATTCATAACTAACTAACCAGCACGCGTGTGTGCTATACTCGTATTTGATACCTAATGTCTAAATTTCAAACCTACTTAAATATTATGCCATTATTCGTTACTGAATTTTCGCGTAAAACAAAGCAGTTGAGATTAATAAAAATTTTTTTTTTTTTTTTTAAGATTTTCATAGATAGATTATTTACAAATGAATTATTGTAAAGGATAGCAAACGTTACCCCATTATAAATATAATAATATTTTTTTTTATTCCAAGTTCAAAAACAAGATCAATTGGTTAAATTTTAAACACGGTACATATTATTGTAGACGAAAGTCAAAATACTGTTATTACAGCTTTCGTTTATAATCCTCGTATGCCAGTTCCCTCTGCCATATATCTTAATCAAAAGCACTGTACATCTAACTACAAAGGAAAGTTGTTAGCTATGTTTGGGAACAACCGACGACCGATCGAAACCAATTGCTATCTTGGGCTTAATACTTGTACATTCCGAATCGACAGCTTCAGGGGGTGATCTATTGGTCGGACGAAGCGCTAACGGTTTTATTCGAAGCTGTTTAGTTCACGCACATTACATGTATATAGATCCATTATGAACACGCTGTATGCCAAATAAACGTAATTTTCATAAGTACTGTAATTATGTGATTTGCGTCATGTAGAGTATTTCAAGTAGTGTCCAACGAACAAAAGATTCTGCTCGTCTGTGGATCACAGGTATAACCCTGCTTTTGTTATTCCTCTTACAACGTTGATAGATCCTTTGATGACTTTGTACTTGTATGTAACGTACATAGCTCTTAAAGCATTCCATTAAGGGCAGTCTCTTAAATATTGCTTAAGCCCTTCGATCAATACAGCGGTGTGACGATTGCAGTGAACCGGTTATATGAGAGATTTTGAAAACAGTAAATTCGTCATCAAATAATTTTAACTATTCGACAATGTAATAGATTACAACAAACACTGTCCGTCATATAATTGTGAAGCTGTATTTATATACATCATCTTTTATTGTGGGTAGTTACTTCATTGTTATTTAAGAATGGCAGCACTGTCGCATATTTGGCAACACTGTCGCCTAGATCGATGCATCATCGTCTTTTTACAGAGTGTTTTCGATGATAACAAGAATAAAGGCAAGAGGATTCGATCTTGCAGAGCATTGAATTCACATGCACTTATTTACACATTTAAATATTCTCCAGTATGTTATAATCATGCTGAAAATTTACTAAAATGAAAATTTTCGGCTAGTTAAAAAGATATTACGTGGAGTGTGTATACAAATACAATGATATAAAAAGCTCAGATAGCGCGAATAAAAGTGCAGCCATTTTCATGTGTCATCTTCCTTAGTCTTAAGAATTTGAATTAACATAGACTGCCGATAACTTTTCTAAATTAAATTAAGATACATACATACGTTCAAAAAGATATACAATTGTAATCATTATCGTTATAACCATGAAGAAAGAATCTCGAAAAATCATATTATGTACACCTGACATACTATTGTTGGTACATAAATGAACGGCAAATTTTAGAACTGATGCAAACAGTGTAATGAACCCGACAATCAAACCCGCGGGACACGTCGCCGCTCGATTTACGAGCACCACTTAGCCGCACGTTATAATGTTGCCACCACATCACACTACAACGCAATGAGCTGTGGTATAAAAATAACTATTCATTTATTTATCCAAAAGTTATAATTAGGATTATAGGGTAAACTTAATTCGTTAACATAAGTTGAATTGTATTTTAAGTTATAAAATATTATTTCCATTCTCATTATTTTTATTAACACAGCTATTACATACACACTATAACACGTGCGACCTTCATGAACCCATTATAGTGGAAATATGGCATATTACTCTATATGCATAAATCTTATATATGCTAAATTATTATTAGTATTGCGTTTAAGGAAAAAAGTCTACCAACACCGTAGCAGATGGAAATCTCCTATAGGAAATAGGCGTGATATTTATATTATATCTTCACGACAGGTCCCTTACGGTGTAGGGATATAGCGTAGGGTTAATTTGATAATTTTGTGGCTTTAGCATTTTATTTATCAGAAGAATCACGATATTCTTTAACAGAGACTTGATAATATGTACATGTAACACACATTACGGATCAAAAAGAGGTTACGTACAAAAATTTCTTCTTAAATAATAATATATATAATAATGACGGGTCAAAATAACGTCAACTAATGTCAAATAATGTCAACAAATAAATACATGGCTCGGAATAACCAGTGTTTAAGCGATGTAAATAAAACTCTGTTTTTCATTGGAGACAAAAGCCCCGGACCGTTGGTTTGCGAGTCCCGCGGGATCAACTCATTCGGCCGAGACGCTTTACACGAGCCAATCTAATAAGCACGCACGTACCAGATTACAGCAGTATTTCCTACTATATTGCTTTAATTTCGACGACGAACCTAAATAAATACAATACACAATCCTTACTAAATAACAAACGCTACATTCATTGTGACACCGACGTCAACAGATCGATTTTAATAACGAGATAAATTAAATATGGAATGTAGAACCCTTCTCAATATGCAATATCGGTAATAACCGACTCGCCTCGCGGAAACCGACTACACGCTTAGAGCTTATACAAACGGTGAGCGAAGATATTATTCTACATATTTCATTATTATCATATAGAAATATTATATTATGGATACATTATACATATTATAGACATATTATATTATAGACATATTATATTACAGAAATATTACATTACAGACA
>DWFV01000297.1:0-15456 GCA_018246775.1 Parelbella machaon machaon
GTTGACGTTATGATGATCATGACTGATATTCAGCAGTAGAACGATAGAAGTTGACGTTATGATGATCATGACTGATATTCAGCAGTAGAACGATAGAAGTTGACGTTATGATGATCATGACTGATAAAAAAATGTGATACGTTTTGATATTTTTGTTCGTTTGAATTAAGATCAAGTATCAATTAATACTGTGACGTCATGCTTGATTCTTTGAAAGAAAATTTTTATTTTTATTCCATTCCAGTAGTCCTAGTTTTGTGGCCTAGATGTTTTAATAAAATTTGCTACATTACTAGTTTTTTTTTTTTAAACGAATCGTTTTTGTATGACTTTTGATTTCAAAAACTTAAACAATCCTAATTTTAACCCTTAATATCTATTTTAAATAAATTTGGAAACAAAACAAGATATTGTCATAATAACATATTTAAAACGATTCCCTGGTACTAAAATACATACAAACATATCTTCGAAGTATTATGACTCTTCAAATTTCAACTGAACCTTAAACAACCTATTTCAGCTACCTACTGGAACGTGACATAAGTAGACATAGGTACACTCACATGGAACAATCCTATCCCAGACCTTCAAAGGTACCCACGCATCTGCGCCTGCGATACTGGCCAGAAACGCTTTCACGGCGCTTTTTGTGCTGTACTGTGAATGTACCCGAATTTAGAAACACGTGTAATACCAGTAGCCATGTGCCAAGGTCATTGACAAAACCGCGCATTGCATTCTCTATTCGTGATCGAAGTGACTGAGAATAAATCGAGAGCTTTTTGCATTGGCTGTGACGTCATCGCAGCCCATTATTCAAGTTGGTCGTGACAATGACAAACGCTCTACTGAATAGTGAATATTGTAATATGATTTGTTATTTGCCATTTTTACAATACACTGATCATTATTACTGTTGCTATATAACTGGGCGTTACGTCCAGTTGTTAGTGGGTATAATTGCTGAACCGGATGTTGTGGGTTCGATTCCCATTCCAACAAACATTTGTGTGACGTATCTGTGAATTCTTTGAATGCAATTAACTTTATGGATATTAACTTTATTTTTATGCGATGGCGCTCATTGGGGGAGGGCTATGTCCAGCAGTGGACTGAGATAAGCTGATGATGATGATAATGATGATGATGAATTAACTTTATAAGTATATTTAATATATTTATACAAATATGCAGTTTAACAGGTTATTACCGTAGCAGAGACTCTACATAGAGTTTGAAGAAATTTAGAGTCTGATATCCGTGTTCAAAATGTCCCAAAATAATATTATTATTATTACTATATTCACGAATGAAGACGAGTAGACTAACTACATATATGCCAAGTATTTAATTAGAGAATGTTTATTTAACAGTCCATCAATACAGCCTTTGGAATACGCGTGGTAGTACTACGCAGAAAAACATGTTCAATATTAATTTAAGAAGTTTCTAGACAACCGTGAGAAACAGCGGACAAATACAGATTTGAACTCAATACGAAAAAGTTCCTTAAGGACTCGTAAAACTCAGTACGGTTAGTATTTTGTAAGTAATAGACAGTCATAGTTCTTATAGTCTACTCAGTTGACTATTTAGACATTTTTATTTTTTCTATATAAAAAAAAATATTTTTTACTAAACAGTACCCTTTAAAATTGACCCTAGCAAAGATACTGCTTTGATCTTTAGCAAGCACAACCAACACAAAAAAATTAGTTACTAAATAAACTTTAATATCCACCGAAGAAAATAGACCTTTTTCAGTAAAGGTTCCTACTATAAAAAAGCAAGTGTTTGTGCCACTACTTCGTAATCACAAATCATTATTTTGAATTAACATCACACCTAGAATGATTTCCGAAGGGATGGGCAGAGGAGTGTAATACACTCCCACGTTTTACCGGTTATCATACGATTCGAACCCTGGACCTGTCGATCAAGATTCACGCTTGACACCACTCGACCAATGAGGCAGTCACATACTCCTTTAAATCTCTCCAGAAAACATTATTATTATCACACAATAAAACAAAACGTAACAGGCAATTATCGCGAGCGTATTTCTATATAAAAAAATCCTAAAAATATTCATTTATTTCAAATTGAAGCCAAATATGCGAGCACATATCAAACAAACTTAGACCAGTCCGTGGATATATGTAGATCCTAGACAAGCAATCGCGCTATCATCGACAAAATCATTAAAAAATCAACATTTAGACGCCGTTGTCGTACATATAAATGACATCTATACAAAGTTCATAGCACCTCAAATTACATATATTCATTCATTTTGTGCATAATCGAGATAAAATGCAAGGTTCCACTCAACAAATATTTTGAATGTTACACCTTTCACAGTGGCTTGAAAATTTTTATCTTAATCATAGCTGTTTATTATACGCCTGCACCTGGCTCGGTGTCTATGTATATATACATACATATATACATACACATGTACATACATATATATACATATATACATACATATATACATTCATACATACATACATATATACATGCATATATATACAAACATACATACATATATACACGCATGTGATAACGCACATATAGATCAAGTAATTATGGAATCTCAAAATAAAAAAGTTTAATTTTTAATTTAAATTAACATATTTACTGTACATATTGCTTTTCCGGGCAGAACGACGTCTGCCGGGTCCGCTAGTAGAATATAAAAATGGCCAAAAACTGACTTCCGCTTGACCTAAAATTAGCTTATGCTTTATTTCGGATCCATTCTGTCATGCTTGAAGCTTCACATCAATCATCAGAGGATTAATAATTTTCAACATCGCCGTCTAAACTTGTAGTAACGTGGACTTTTAAAAATAACCTTTCTTATGACGTATTTTGTTTATGTTTGCTAGCATGTTTTCGAGATCTCCTATAATCTAGATCTCAATATCGTGTCAAATAAGAGATCCTGTTACGGATTTGACAATAATTTAAGAATTTAAGCCATCATGCTTTATCTTTGAATTATTACCTAATTTAGTGACGTCATAACGACGAATGCAAAAGTGGAGATTTCACTCTATTTATACGTAAGTTTTATTTTATTATAATTAATTTATTTGTTTCAGAGTTCCCAGAACCGCCTTCTCATCAAGAATGGCAAGGTCATCAACGACGATGGAATGGAAGATGCTGATGTATACATCGAGGATGGAATTATCAAGTACGTAGCGCTGGTTCTTCAATTCTTGTATATTTTCTACCATATACATAGTATCATACAACATACGCAGTAACCGCTTTTAAAACTTACTGCTACATTTGAAAAAACAAAAATCGTAAACACATTACTCCAGAAGGTCTTTTGAATACAATGGAATTCTTTTTGTAAGGTTTTTTCTTGGAAACTGAAAGCCATTTTGTTGTAGTCTTTTGTTATGTGATAATAGGGTTTTACTGAAAGAGTTGGGTCTACTCAACACCTTACCCCTCCACCAACGACCCTAACAAGATTGCCACAGGTATTTTAGCTTAGTTTATTTTAGCCTCAGAATATATTCTAGGAATCCAGTAGCGAAATGTGTAAGTTTTATAAAACTTATACGAGCCATATAGAAGAACAGAATTTATTATTCCGCTTGAGAAGTCGAAAATCTAAAGCCGCGTATGTTCTTTTTGTAAATTTTTATTACGAATTCAGATGTGGTTTAAAATGAATGTGTGACATAGATAGAATTCCATAAGATCATCAATTATTTTGTTTATTGACACAATTCAATCCATCTATTTTGCCTTATTTCGCACATTACAAATCAAAAGGATGATTAAATTGAATTGCTTTGATTCTTTTGTTTAAATTTGCATTTTTAAATTTGCAACGACTATGACTAACACTTGCAAACACATTTACAATGTGTTCTCCACATTGTCGATTAAAACGCGTGGGTATATAAATCTGTTTATATATTTATTACATCACTATATCCAGTGAGTAAAGATATTATTTTCGGGAGTGAGTACATTCTGAAGTCATCGTATGGGATGTCGTCCAATTTGAATTGCCGAATCTGATGGAAATAAAGAACTCATAGATTCTTAGTATTAATGTGAATTAATAATTTGATAAATATATTCTAAATTATCGTTACCTCCTTGAGAAGACTGATGATAAATTATAACGAAAGGATGAGGAACGACCAAAGGGGGAAGATGTTAGAACGTAAGAAATACAGTGAAAGCGCAAATGTACATAAATCCACGTAAAAAAGAAACTAGAAATACATACACGTCAAACAATTCCTCTATATTGTTTTATTATAAAACATACAATGAATAATTGAAGCGACAATCCTGTTTCATACAACGTAAACAAACGACTCGTTAAAAGCGATTGTCGCGTTTCACTTTCATCTTCTACAACTTTTTCATTCCTATTTCATACACGCGATATTGCATATATTGCTTAGTTACGTTACTTAGTTAAGTAAATTTAATCACTTCATTTACAAACGCTCACGTCGGGCTTTGACCGGTACGATGCGAGAAATCTGTTTCTTCGGAATAAAATTAATCTGTAATCTTTAAGGAAATCTTTGCACCTAAGAGAATTTAATTAAGTTGTTCGTTTACAAATGATATGTTTTCAAAAAGTAAGATTTTGGACATAGCGTAAGCATTAACTTGTGATATATGGGTACCGATAGTTTCTACATATAATGTACTAATTTATTTTATATATGTTATTGAACGCCTTACTTAATTTCGCTGCAATATTTTCCATTACTTAATTTCGCTGCAATATTTTCCATAAATTCCATCATTCTTTAGTTTCTAGAACGCCTCTTCACCTAAAACAGTGTTCGCATATTCTTAATACTACTAACATTCACCAGATACTATTCCTTCTTTAAAGGTTGCCACTACACTCTTTTAGTCCTTATTTTCATCAATAAAGTTCTATAATTATTAGGATTCCTGTCAACATTAAAATTAACTCTCACAAAATTAGTTATAAGAAACGTACTTTTTACGTATTCGTATGTAGAATATGCTGATTCTGTGCCAAATGGAAATCCGTCCAAGTATTTTAGTTACTCATAATTATTCGGACGTTTCCAGTACTATAACTCTTCGTGCTATACATGAAGCGTCGATTGAAATATCATCTACTTTTACTTTCTCTTTAAATTGCCTTAGTTTTTCTGAAAACATCTGCTTCGTCACTTGTCTATTAGTTTACATTTATTACTTCGTCGTTGCTATTTATTGCAAATAGAGCAAAAATAAATAGGAATGACATAAGGTATAATGCTGAAGTAGAATTTAGAATTACAGTTGATTTAGATAAACGCACAATAAAGAGTGATTCTTGCCAGTTTGTAATTTAACAGCAAGCAATTTTGTTACAGCTACAAATGCATGTATTTTTAAAATTACCTAGACCATTTCTTTCTATCCGTTCCAAGCTGTTGCACTGCGGAACGCATGTTTTCAAAACAAAACAATAAAATTGGCATTATCTATGAAATCGCAGTTTTCCTGAGTGTACAATTCCTGAACATTTACAAAAACTGGCGTGCCGCAGTCCGGAACTCGAGTTTCGCATAAATTCTGCAAACGCGACGGTTATCTTCCACATAACATTTCGGCGTTTTGTTTTATTACTGGCAGACTGCCAGGCTTCGAGGCGACATGGGAAATCCTATGGTTCCTTCACCCGATGAGTCATGAGATTAAGTGCTGCGATATTAATGCAGAGGTCTCGGGGGACGCTTGAAAAATTTATCAGCGTTCACATTTTCAGAGAAAGTTATAATCTGGCTTTAATCAATTAATGTACATGTGTCTCTGTTGGTTGAGCAGTTTTATTCCTCAATAATGAAACAGAAATATTGCGAAATAGGTCATTATTCGCGAATTCAAAACCCCGCAGCACAAATGGATGTTAATTGAACAGTTAGAGCGGAGAGTTCGTTACTATTTGATTTAACAAAGTCAGTGCTCCAAATATTTTGGAAATTAGTGCAGATTTTTCATACCGTCTTACTCCACCAGTAATATGAATCCGTTTCTTATAATTCTTGAACAATATATCACTTTCCATACCTCATAAGTACGTTTTAAAAGTCACTTTTACCGTTCCTTCAACCCGGCAACAATTTGCTCACAGACTCTGACCTTACACGTTGCATTAAAAAAAAACGTTGTATTAAAAAAAATACGCTTGCCTCCTGGTGCAACACTGCAAATGCTTACGATGAAACATTGAAGCAACTAAATCCCAAATACAGCGTTTCAATTTCGTATGAAACATGGTTTTCTGCTTTTTTTAATTTCCCCTTCTTTAACTAAGTAATTCTTTATAGCATGTTATCTATTAAGTGTACTATCCACTGCAAGATAAATATCAAGTTTCCTGTGACATCCACCTTGAACGTTGCAATTCGTTTCGGATGCAATCTATTTGTCTGGCAAACTAACCGCTGCTCATAATTTGTAGTCTGGTACAATTATGTTGTGAACCAATTTCTGCTTATGACAGTTGCTACTTTAACTTTTTACAATGATATTTTGTTTTAAGTTTTCAGATTTGCCTTTGTTATGCTATTAAAATGTCGTCGATATGAGATGTTTATTTAAACCTGTCCTACGCTTACTTTTCAAATAGGTCACCCTGGATGTATTTTCTTGTGAGATTATATTGCAACCAGTTAATATAACACATTTATCACTTTATTACGTTCCACCTTGGACGCCACGATTCGTTTCGGAAGTAACCTATTTGTATTTGTGTCCCGTTACATGTCATTGCTGGTACGGTTTATTTAACTGTGGGATACATTGTGGTTTTAAATTACTGGTTCTGTTAGTAATCACGTTAACTCTTTATCCAATATTTTTAAAAATATTACTTTAATTCTACATAGCGTTGTAATTAAAATTTTTAATTGAATTACAATCAATTTTTCCCATTGTAAGTTTTGCTTTAAAGGTTTGGTGTTTTGTCGAAATATCGTATGCGTTTTCTGATTAAATATTATTTTATCAGTTTTATCTGTTATCATTTTCATTTTGCTTCAATGCTCCAATCCATATATCATTGTGACACTATTAATACATATATCGTTTGTAATAATGAACTTGAAAATGTTTGATGAATGGAATAATTCTTGTAATAATTATAATGGGAATCCCGGAAAGCACGTCCCTACTCCAGCCAGGATGACATCGTTTTCAGCGTGTCTCGCCTGCTCTCGCTTCACTTACCTTGAGTCACATCACGGAAACGACCTATTTGTCTAGCGATACCCGCATCATCCATTTAGTTACCACACTTTGTTTAACGAAAACAGATAACTGAGGATGTATGTATACTAAACGTTTAAATCTGTACCAATATTACAAATTATCTTTTTTCATATGATTGGACATTTTGTTTTTATACTCGTACTTTATAGTACTTCATTCCCAATAGAAATATTATGGGATAGTATATACCTATCATACGTGTTTCGATTAGTTTTTGTATAGGTTATCTATTTTATATTTAAGGATATAACTTTCTTTTAAATGTGTATTCTCAACTCGAATCCTTATGGTCCGAAACTGTTGAGTCCTAATCACAGCCGTGATAAATCACAGAAGCATCCCGTATTTTGCATTGGCATAAAAAAATTACGACAAATTGGATTCATACATAATTCTGATTCTCGACATCTTTATTATTGGCCAGTATTACAAAAATCCATCAATAGTTCGGAAGCTAATAATTTGTCTGACATAGTACATTAACAGAATTTGTTCAGGTAAGGGAAGTGAACCATTTAACTCTACATGTTCAACGATATGTCTACATGTTTAAAGATATGTCTACATGTTCAACGATAACGAGATATGAGTAATGTTTGTTTACAGAAAACGATTTCGTTCTAGTTTGTTTGTTCTACTATGTCATTTTGTATTCCTGGTACATAGCTCTAATTAAGATTTGATATTGCAATTTTTGCAATAAAGAATTCTCTTGTTTGAATTCCTTAATCGCTTTAGCATTCATTAATCTCAATTATTTACATTATCAACGTGTCTGCGCAATAATATTATAATTCTTTCCATCTCCATGAAAGGATTTTTAAATCCTTGTGTTATACACACGTTCAATAATAAACCCGAGTAATCTATCCTGACATCTGTCAATAAAGGGAACTCGTTTCTTCTACAATAAATAATTAACAACGTGCATCTGGTTGCTGTCACCCTACTGACCCTTTCGGTTCCCAAACTGGTATATATTCCATACAAATTTAACTATCGTACATGTCGTGATTCCATTAGTTGTTTGCATCGCAAACACCGGTTAATTTAGTAATTACAATATTTGTGTTGGAAAAAAACTTAGGGTCGCCGCTTTATCGTAAACCCAATCTACTACTCCTAAATTCCCTTTTTTAAACAAAATTGCGAGCTTCGTATATTTAATTTGATCGTTATCGACACGCCGACCTCACCCACACACTTTATCCTATAATCTACATTTATAACAGTGCCGTTACTAATATAAAATTAGTACGTAACTTAAAGACGTCACTAACAAAGTTATGAAGCACGTTTTATAACCCCTCCGTTTAACGGAAGTCGAAACCGTTACCAGAGCCATAATTACTCACTACGCACCAAGGGAATAAATTACCATAGGAAATGATCGGAGAAAGCAGTTAACAGCAAAAGCCGTAAACAATCAGCCAACGTCTTTGATTCTCATGCTTTTTTCTCTTAGTGATACAATAGACATGGTCACCTGTTTTACTTACTGTGATCTCATTGTTTCGTGTTTATTGATGTTCTTTTGTAATATTTCTTACCTCCACTATACGTGCCTTAATCTTCGTTTCTTTCCATATTCCATCTTTCTTTTCTTTTTTTGGTTTTCAATATATGATTTAAAGTTTTCCTTCCTTAAAGTTCGTAGTTTCATTAAACTTGTCTTTATTAACAGCATTGTTGTATTTGTGTTTCGGATTTTTTTTATTCAATCATAATTCTTACTTCAAAGTTTATTTATTTATAGATTTTACATTATATACTGTTCTAGTTCCAGTCGCACAATTACCTAGATAGTGATTGTCGTCTGTTTCAGTGCTTAAAATTACTTTATTATGGACATCCCTTTTTTAAATTAACCTTCTTCATCTATTGTAAATTTATGTTACTTGCCTTCGGGATCACAATGGATCCAATCATTCATCTGTACTTCTCAATAGTTACTTATTCTTACAGCAGTCGTTGTCTAAGACTTGCTTCTTCGCAAAATATTTTTCTGAGTATAAATGAAACTATCGTATCTGCAAATTCATTAAATATATTTATGTAATAAATGTCGGTTATACACTTTGGTGGTGGGTCGCTTTTTGTTAAACATGTCCACGACTCCTCCGAGGTAGTGTCATCGCTACAGATGCCTACCGTGAAGTCATGATTGTTATTAAAACAAATTGTGTTTCGGTCTGACGGTTGTTGTTGTAGGCAGCAAGAGTATAGTTGAGAAGACATCGTAGTTAACTGTCCTCAAGATTCTACATGCCTATCAAATATTTAAGCCCTATTATCAAGCAGTACTTTGTAGATTAAACATTACTATGCGCGTACATTGACCAGGGGATTTGCTTCCCTGTCACGAAGATGCAAACCTGCCTATTAAAAAAATTTGCAATCCAGTTGAAGGTCCGTCGCAATTATCTATGGATCGCTGCCCCCACTCGTTACTATTAAGCTTTCATGTGCAGCTCTTCATATTTTTTTACCACAATATACGAATAAACCTTACGCTCATTTTTAATTAATATATTAGTATATTTTCCTGCAAAATAATTTCCTCATACAAACAATGTACTCTTCGAGAGTAAATTCTCATGCGTTAGAGTTTTTCCTTACATTTTCAATTACACAATAGACCGGGTCAAACACCTGCCCGCCCCAATTAGATGACTTCATTGTTCCAATCTAGGGCTGACTCACAAGGTGTGGTGTTTATCATTTAACACGGATTTATTCGAACACAAAAGGCTAATTATCAAACAATAGCGTGGAAATTTGCAAATAAATAGCTGAATTTGGACTTCAAACATGTGAATAAGTTAAGGCGTACCGTAGATACAAATTTCACACCTTTATAAACTTCTAGTCAATATATTTTTACACAGTATAATTCTGTTGTTAACTGAACAAAAAGTGTATCTTTTATTATGTTTTAATTACGATTAGTTCTTTCTACGTTAACATTTATGAAATGTTTGTGTCTCCCACTAAACTAAACACAGATTTTTTTACTGCTTCTCTTGCTCTTGTTGGGCATAGCTCTTCATTCTTACTCGCTAGAGTCATATTCCTTACTGCAAGATGGATTAATGGAGAAAATCGCAAAAATTTCATGAGATACTATGACAATATTTTTACGCGTTTCCGGGGTTAAGGTTGCGAAGACGTCTTCGCTGCCCTCAGAGAGAAATTATGAAGATTTATCGTAGATAGTTTCGAAACTAATCGAGTTAGCCCGAAGAAACAATTGAGAGTTAAACCGCTACATGATTTTAATCATGTAAATACATAAATACTTACGAATTGTTTAATAGTAGAATGATAAACATTTTGTCTGATCCACGCTAAATAGTTATTACAATCAAATGTAACCTGAATTAATTAATTAATTAGTATCACAACATAGTAATTATATATCTTTTTTCATTCTTTCTCATCATCAGCCTGTCATCACCCACTGCCGGACATAGGCCTCTCCAATAACACGCCACTGAGCTAATATCACTTACCTATTTATTTATTTCATTACTTATCAAATGTTTTGACTCCTCTGAATGTCAGTTCTCATAGCACCATATAAACTGTGTTACATCTTGTCATTACGTGGTCAACCATCTAACGGTTGCGGTTGGAGGAGGCAGATCGATAACCATAACCAATAATACTGTTATATATAACCGCGGATTGTTCGCTGTGGTTTTAAATGCGTAGCAATACAGCGTTGATGATATATCTACATCTCTTGTTGTAGGTTGAAGAATTTATTGCCCATGGTCATACACTTTTTTAATGCTGTAAAGTGACATAAAGGTTACCTGATATTAAGTAATCAGCTCTGTCTTAATGCTATGGAAGTAACACGAAGCCCATAGAGGTTGCCTGATATGTGGTCAGCTCTGTCCATAAGCATATCTATCCAACCTTATATGAGACCGTAATATCTCCAATACGCTGCTGATGAGTGAATTCTAAATTGAGACATCATGTCTTAGAGTATATACTCAGGAAATACAATGAAAACAGACAACGGCAGAAGCATTGCCGCTTAGCAGCTGAAGGACGCAGTGATATTGATACGGGCAAATATTGGTCAGATAAGGATTCTATCCCGCAGGAATTGTGCAGTTTCCTAGCAATTAGTACGGTCAAAGACGAAATGTATGTATACGAGTACATGAACAATACCGTAGCACTGATGGAAGTAACTGCAAAAGCACCAGAAAAGTGATTAAACTGGTCAAATTGGGATATTCCCTAAGGATATTTCACCATCATTGACATCATCAACCCTTTTATTGTTCACTGCTGGACACGGCTCTCGTTCCAGAACGAGAAGGGTAAATGTTATAGTCTACACTGGTCAAATACGGTTTGACTGACTTCACACACTTAATTAGATTGAACGTATTTCTGAATGATTGGGATAAAATATGGCAACCCTATCTTCCCACAGATCAAGAGCTAATAATCTCTTTCTTTTAGTAATCATTACTGCGTGTGATTGCCAACCATACCGTCTCACACATTGAGGGTTAATAATTAAATCTTTATCTTTTAATATTTACTTCTGGGCGGTTGTGTGAAATTTGACAACCCTACTGCTTCGCACAGTTCTTGACGAAGTAACTGTACGTCTCTTTAGCTCTATTTTAACTGTAAGCACACGCACGTACATATGTATGTGGTTTATATTGCGTTGCAGGTAGTTTTACTTACCGTTATTCTGGTTTATTTAATTTTGGTTTTTTATTTTAATTGTTTAAGTAATTTTGTTTAAGCAATCCTGCAAGGAGACCATTTCAAAAAGTATAGAAAAATTTACAAAGAGACATTGTTCGGTGACCCATGGCCCTGGTGGCTCTAAGATTTTTATAATTTATTTTTACTTGGTTAAAATTACTAAGTACCCTCCAGTTATTATGGAAATAGGCAATCTGTACTGGGTCACTGATGGATTTTTTTCGAAAGTATAGTCAGTTATACCCTGCAAACATTAAGTCTTGTCAACCATATTTCTGGTTAATTTGTCTCTGAATATACCTAGGCCTGTCATGGTAGGGTTATTACGTTTCTATAATAGTTAAAAATATCATCTTTAGTCAAACACAGAACAAAAGGGTGCACTGCCTTCCACCCTGCTATTTAAAATAAAAAAATCACTATGAATTTTCACCCCCTTTAACCACATGCGTGTTTGTTTGCAATTTTCCATTCAAGGTTGTAATTAAAACCGACGCCAGTTTTATTTTTAAATTCTAAACGAACTCACCCCATACTTGGCTAGTGAAGTGGTTAACACCGCAAGCTGTCACTTCAGATTAAAAAGTTTCATGTGTCACAATATAGAGCCGAAAATTTCCTTCTGCTATTTAAGAAAATATAGTACGCGTCTTCATTGTATCATTAAATGGTCATAATATAATGCATATACATACATATATCTTACCTTCAATAAAAGTAATAATAAAATTTCCGTTACAGGCGTGTGTGTATGACAGCTATATTATGTAGAAAAATCACTTCAGATTTGTAAAACTCGGTGCCATCTTCCCAACCCGTAAGTGATCTGGCGTGATGATATAATATTATATGTTCTACTTGCACCTAATACTAAGAAAACTGATTACCAGCAATCATATATAGCCGCTACTGGTCGCAGATATTTACAAACAATTTCAATTAAAATCCTAAGATTAGACCTATTAGTTTTAGCTAGAGCAGTTGATATTAGCTGCTAATAAGACCATTAGTCAGTTAGTACATATTAGTAATTGAATTATAGGAAGTAAAGCTAGGTAAAATATTAAAGCAATAAGTACTACTGCTGCTAATGTTACTTACTACCTTTTTGAAATAGACTTAAAGCGTATTGCTACGGCCAAAAAAATGGTTATTGATAGAAAAATCGTGAGCCAATAAAGTAACTACGACCTTTAGTACAAAACTCAACATTTTAAACAGTTATTCTGCCAGTTGCCATTAAATAAGCAACATTGAAATATCCGGCTGTCGGACTTGCCACCAACCGGTATATCAACTCATCTGCCCTGGAACAGCGTAACAGGGTATGGTCAGATATTCCTCGAGTTTAGGTAGCGGCGTACATCCAGACGCGAAAACAGATGGTCTGATTTCCGACATTTTTCTTACAAACCGTTAAAAGAAGAAAACATTTATGGATTCCATTAAGGCCACATGAAAATGTATTTTCGCTGCACGCACACCTCATAACCCTTGCACGAAAACTCTTTCGATTACCTCATAGAGATTTCACCGGTGACGTAACTTATGGGTATTCGCAATGAACTTTATGGGCGAGTGTCGTGACTGCGTGACAAAGTCGCGTGCACCACCACACTCACTTTGAATTACGTAAAATAAAATAACTTTTTGAAGAATAATTGCGATAAATAGTTTGTTACACGAAAATGGTAATAAGAGCTAGCGCTCTCTCTATAGTTCGTCTCTATATTAATGATTAAATTTTAATGGTTTTTATTTTTCTTTTTATGTCTTTTCATTTGTATCAAAATGGTGTAATCAGAGTTCAAATAGTTTGTGAGAATACATTTCTACTAGAAAGCTAATTTTAATTATCATCATCATCATCAGCCTATTCTTAATGTATTGGGATATTAATGAATGTGGCAAAACAAGTTTATCATTTAATAGACAGATAAGACAAAATGATTAACGTGAGATAGGCAATAATAATTATTATATGTTTAATATTAGCATGACATATAAAAATAACGAAAGACTACTAACACTTAACTGACCGGATTCGTACGAATAGTCCCGGTTTTATTGACTTGTATGGAAATTAATAAAAATTTCCGTTATAGGTATTTTGTGAATATGGTTTTCAAAATTCAATTCTTGCTTACTGATAACAATAATACATTTCACTTTTAGGTACTAGAAAAGAATAAATGTAAGAATTAAAATTTATTATCACATTGTTTTTGTAATAATATAATAATAATGGATAATGCAGTACATTTATTACTACTATGCAGTCATAGCAGGCCATGAACATGTCATTCCAACCTCAAATAGACCTGACGTACTATTTGATTCAGTCATAAATATATTACTACTCCTGACGTGTGAGTTAAAATACTTGATGTCGAAGTATGTATTTACCTACCAACACGTTTCAATTTGATATCCACAAATATATCTTTACCACAAACAGAATTACATATAGCTTCATCTCGGAAACCCAAACTCGTCTTAACACCGAGATTGCTTATGTCCATTCATACCGATTTTTTTATATAAAGTGTGAGTCACCCCACTAACCCAAATATAATAAAGAGTAATTATACGCTTAGTACTTGTTATTTTTTAATTAAATGGAAATACCTAAAAAGCATCGTGACGTAAGTAAATAAACTTTTTGCCGCTTATAAGACACTTTATTGTGTGAAAATGCAAATGAATGTTAAGGTCAAATGATACATAGGTACCATTAAATGCTGTCATCGTGTGGGTGTAGTCAGACATTAACATGCAACTTTGGTTCTATTCTATAATTAATATTGGAGTGACTTTAAAATACTTTTTGTTAGATGTAAACTAGGGTATTTTAAAGATTTTATTTTTTGTACTGTAGTCGACAAAAAAACTAATATTTCTCTCATCAACATATTTATTCTATTCACTTGCATTGATAGTATATCAATGTTTAAATTCGCAAGTCTACTGAACCTCACGTGGCCATGTTATCATCTGTATATCAATTTTATTAATGCTTATCTTATATCTAAGTAACCTTTTAAAGTCTTCTCCATGTAACACGGCTTGCTTAAGTTCGAATAGGTCAAATAACTTATAAAATATTACCACATTAACATTTGGTAACAATTTAGATCAAACATGATAGAGATGCTTGTAATTATGTGTATTTATTATGTATTCTGTAATTATGTCTATTTATTATGTATTTTACATGTTTAATGTGTTTAATATTTTTAAAGACCAGCTAATGTGCGTGGACATCACGTGATACAACAATCTAAAGAGTTCCAGAATTACTTTTGAACGTGTCAGCGTGTCTGCCGTTTGTCAATGTTTTAATAATAAATAATAATCGACCCATTTGTCATTCCACTGTTTTAATATGGGTCTCCTCTCATATTGAGAGGGTTAAGGCCATAG
>DWFV01000298.1:0-15450 GCA_018246775.1 Parelbella machaon machaon
AGATATCGAAATATAAAACATATAGTTATATTACGCAATACTTAATGAGGACGTATTGCTCTGGTGAAACTTATGTTAGAATGCCGTGCGGGTTTACTAGCATATATAATTAATAGTTCCAGTACTGAATGTAAAACGTGTGCGGAAAATACTTTGCTGGTCATTTTGTTTTTTTGACGATTGTCTTAGTTGCCGTTTTATAGCAAGGTCAGTAGATTATCTTATTCTTTGCAGACCCTCTGATATAAGGAGCCTATTACGCTCCTTCGATACCGGTATCTAAACAGAAAAAATTTGCTTCACAGGTCATCGATGATATCTCTAAGGAATAAGTGGAAACATCACATGTCACCATGTCTGCCTATTATAAGTGGGTAGTAAAATTCTCGTATTATATATGTGCAAAGCCACTTGAATATTAGCAGTAGTATATAGTGTAAAGCAGGGTTTCTCAAAGTGAGGTACACGAACTCCTAGGGGTTCGCCAATCGACGGTAGGGGGTTCACGGCAAGATTTATGTAATGGCGGTTGGTAAAGTCTGAATGAATGTTAATGTTGTCCAACATCACTCCTAAAATTGACTCAATTTGCGACAAGTAACAATGTTTCTTCTTAGCCGATAAAGCATTGATCACTTCCCGCCGCGTTTTGCAAATGGCCATAGGCGATGCTGAGCACTTACCAGCAGGTGGCCCGTCTGCCTTTTTGGTAGGCTAGATATTACAAAAGATGAATAAGAAGAAAAAAATAAAAAAAGGTCACCTATCATAATAACATTAAGTAAATATTTCTTTTGGCACTACATTACCTTTTATTTGTTATTATATTTGTTATTATGCTACCTTTTATTAAAATAAAAATCTTGTGTTCTTTAATAGTCAACTTTATTATTTTCAATGGATTTGATTAGTTACTTAAGTGGTTCGCTGTCACCTGGAAACTTACAAGGGGTTCGCTGTTATCTGGAAACTGTTCCAGGTGATTCGCGGTCACCTGAAACCTTTTACAGAGATTCGTGAAGCCAAAAGTTTGAGAAACCCTGGTGTAAAGCAATAGTATATAGTATTCCATATTGTACAGCAACAGCTCTTAAAATGCACGAATATTTATCCAATATAATTTGGTATTAATAGATACAAAGTATGATGTTATTCAAAACAAATATGATGACGCACATCATCATCATCATCATCACCCTATCTCAGTCCACTGAAGCACAATAAACGAGAATTGAATATCTGCGACAATAGTTAGTAGCCAGCTATAGGTCCCGTTCGACGGCGACTCGCAAATGTCGCTACGCGTCCACAAATCCAGTACCCATTGAAAGGAACTAACAATTAGAGGATCATATAGGTAAATACGCAAAAACACCTTTTTGGACGTTACAGTTTGATTATTATTGTTCGATAAAAAGTGTTTCTTTTTCTGTCTTCAATCTTGGGTGCTTTTTCTTTGGGACTTCTCCCCAAACGGCCATCTGATCCCATAGCATCAAGAGACCTTGCGTTATGATAATCATATAGCTGATAACTATACCATATATTTTTTTTCACCCAGACATAGAATAAATATTTGTACTTATTTCAGTAACGTTCACTAAGCACTGGACCAACGGGCCAGTCAAATTTTGATTTACTACAATAGATATTCTCCTTCATAAACATAATATATATGACCTTGAGTGGAGCAAATGAAAACGATATGATCACAAAGTATTGGTTTACGCCTCGACTGACTAGTTGCATTAAACTTGATTTAAATGTAGTCGTTGTATATATTACAAATAACACTGCCTATATGAGGAAAGTAATTCATAAGATAGATGTTATAAGTATTATATAACACGCTCAGAAACAGGCTGTCACAGTTAGTATGTAAGGATAGGAATGCGAAGTAATGGAATACCAATGTCGGAATTTTTGAAAATATTTCTGAAGATCTCTAATAAAGAAATTTTAACAATGACTATTGAATATCAACGATACTATTAAATATTGAACAGAAAGACGATGACGACATTCAATAATTTCAAAATATACATATAAACGTATTGAAATATATCAACAGAAACTGATTGCTTTTCGTTTTCTCAATAGATTAATATAAATCTGTGGACGACCGTAGTGCAATTGGGCCACGAACATTTCTATACCACACACGTACATTACCGTATACACTACACGTACACTAGACACTGAACAAGTGCCGTGCTTACCTTAGCGGGCGGCAAGCTCGGCAAGCTCGGCAGGCTGGGCAGCGTGGGCAGCGTGGTCAAAGCGGGCGGGCGGCGCGGCGCCACGGCCACAGCGACGAGCGCGTCGCACAGCGCGCGCAAGCCGGCGCCGCTGGCGCGCGCACCCAGCGCGCCGCGCACCACGCCGCAGCTCGTCGTCTTCGAGCGCTCGCACGTCACGTCTACAAATTGTACTGCTTATTACTCAATATATAACTATCAATCATTTACATACCTACACGGTCCGATACTAACTTTACTAGTCCCGCAAGAACCTTGTCTCACCATTCCTTACTTATTTGATAAGAAAATAAAAAATAAACAAAAGCTGTCTTGTTCTTTACTGTTTTAATTTTTGTTTCATTAATAAGCTGTTGATATAATTTTTACGGATGTTGTAATAAGAATTTCGCAAAGAGAAGATTCAATGAAGCGTCTCATTATCTATTTAAATGGCATCAAGATTTCAACTTGACTCGCTGCCCCGTAATTAGGAATTCCATTGCCATGAAACAGCTTTACGAAAATAATTGTTGCGGGTATTAAACATATGTGATTAAATCGCTCTATAGTTGTATATCTGCAAAATTTGTTACAAAATGATAGGTATGATTAGGTCTAAGTCTGATATCGAGCTACAGCTGACGTTCCAGTTGAGGCGCTTGAGCTTCAGTAGCAAAGCGTGTAATGCGATGGGCAAGTAAACAAAGAGCCTTAGTTAGATAAGCTGGCGGCGGCTCGTGGGAATCAACAAACAGAATTCATTCATTGGATAATCGTCGTACGATCCCGCGGCGCTCGGATGACGGTTTCGAATGTCTATGCCTAGAGTACCTACTAGTAAAAATAAATCGAAAAAAACATCAACCATGTAACTTGTTCCGTGGCTTTTGTTCTAACTTGTAGTTTGAAGAGACCCTAACATGGGATTTTATTACATACTTTAATATCTACAGGTAACATTTTAACTAACATGATTTCGACACGAGAAAATTGGTCCAACTGATCCCAATTTATTTACTTACTATTATCATCATCATTATTGTCGTCCATATCCTCATTAATATATCGTTATTTAATACTTAGAACAATCCAACAAAAAATGTCTGTTAATTGCAAGCCGTTAATATTGTTTACTAGTAAATACAATGAACTTACCAGAAACTGCAAACTGAACCGTTAATACAGCCTCCATGATTTTAGTAAGCGCCCTGGACTCGGCAAGCTGGCACTCGCAGTTGCACAAGTAATACAGGATGAGCTTCAACAATTTGTAGCTGTCTAGGAACACGTCCTCGCTCACGATGTATTCCCTGAACATAGGGCTGTACAGGCACAGACTGGCGCACGACTTCCAAAACGTACCTACAATCTTCAGCACTTCAACTTCATCAATGCTAGAGTCGTCTATCCCGTTCCCGTTTGATATATTCTTTATCACTATGGGCATTGATGACTTTCTGGTGGGCGTAGAAACCGAAGTATTGGTAAACGCGAGCATCTCAGTCTCATGTTTCATATCAAATATTTCCTCGAATTTATCTTCGGGTAATTTTATTTTATATACCTTAAAGCATTTTTCTGTCATCTCGTTTAGAGATTTTAAAAGCACCTGCACGGACGCCAGCGAACTTATCTCTCGGTAGTACGACAATTCCGCGTTTTCCTTCATGAGCTTAAACATTTCAACTATGATCGCAATTTCGAGGATTGCGCAGCACTGATTCGAGAATTCCGGTAAGGAAATCAGTTCAAGAACGTAACTTAATCCGCCCTTTTGTATAAATTGCTCTGCAAACGGGACAGTGTTCAGAAGACTGGCGAAAATGTTTAAACAGGATACCGTAAGAAAATATGCAGCCTCGTCCAATTTAATTACGTACTTATGCTTTGAAACTATGAACGTTGGGTAAATAACACTAAAAAGTAGCTCATACTTCATTTCCATCCGACATTTCGGCGTGACTTTGAGTAAATGGCTCACCGTTGCATGTAGAACATTATTATGGTTGTCCAACTGAAGCAAGGAATTGTAATGGATAAGGAAAGACCACACGCTCTTCCTTTCCATAGGGCTCACTCCGTGAGGGCAGTATTTCCTTCCTAAATCTCTATTGTCATCACACGGTTCGCAAATCGAACATGGCAGCTGATCCGTTACTTTCGGAATCAGTACACTCGCTCCTAAATCGCTATACACCGTGTGTTCGAGGAGTTGAAGACACAAGGTGGCAACACTATCATGGGTTAGCATAAGTCTAACAATACTCTCCATTAGGATGCTTGGTGAAAAACAACAGCACACACCGCACTTTAGCATAATGCGCAAAATTTTGCTTCTCAAAATTTTTTGGGCGGATATTTCTTCATTAGGCAATAAAGACGCTAAGTTGCCATATAGAACTGACACGCAGCAGGCGGAAGGCAACAAGAGTCCGGGGCCCGCCTCTCCGAGGATGTCGTGGTGGTGATGCATGCCGGCTGCCACTCGCTGTCGGCACGCTTTATGCCGATTTCTCGGACATGCAGCGGAATGGATCACTTCACTCCTCACTCTCTTCATACCACTTATTAACAGGCCTATAGATTCTACGAGCTTCTTTATCAATACTACACTCTCGTCCTTATCGACTCCTGGTATACATATCATCATTTCTATACATTCTTTGAGCAATCCGCCCTTAAGACACTCCCCGTAAAGCTTAAACTGATCTGTGAACTCCCTCAACTTATTTACAGATCGGCACTGCATAAGCAGGCAGTGGAAGAATGCGGCGATCGAATACGCGATGCCGAAGACGAATTTGAGTAAATTGTGGCATTCAGACTCGTTTGGCTTCTCTACATCTTTAGCACGATTGTTGTTTTCACCATTCTTTTTGAATTTAGCACTAGACTTGCATATCACATCTTCAAGAATTCGAAGCAACATTGGCAGGATTCCGTTATTAATTAATTTGGCACACAAATCCGAATGTATCAAGACCTGGTCCAACGACACTATTAATAGTTCTGTTAAAGCTACTTTTATTCTGGATAATTCTAGAGACTCGTAAGCTACCGATTGGACGGGTAAGGAACCGAATTGCAAGGTACATAGATTTTTTAATGAAAAGTTTATACACTGCATGGATATCTGTGACCCCTCAGAGCCGGATAGGCTACTCTCCGCTTTACAGAGCTCTTGTAAGAGGTCCGTTATGATGAGAGTAAATTCAAAGGTGCTGATCTCAGAATTGATAATTTCCCTGTGTCTCTCGTTAATGTAATCCTCTGCTTTCGGCTTACATTTTCGTGGCGTGTAATACGGATCACTGTACAGCGTGTCATTGGGGAACTCGTTGGATGAACGAAGCGGGGAGTTGAAGTACTCAAAACCGTCATTGGGCGGGCACACCTTGATGGCCATAGATCGGTTCAGGATCTGAAGGTCGTCGTTGGAGTCACCCGACTCCGTCGACAGTTCGGAATTTATAGTAGACAACTTTTTTGTTTTATCGTTTTCTAATTTAGCTTGTCCGTTGTGTTTCGACCTGCGTGAAAATCAATTGAATAATTTTTATGCAACATTTACTACGGTACCTAACCGTTAGCACTTAAAATTGAAGAGGAATTAATCTACATCATTAGTTCCCAATCGAGGCGCCAAGCCATACTCGGGGAGCATAGAGATATGTTAAAGGGGGCGCAATCATTTTGTATTATCAAAAGATAAAAATTCAGGGCCAAATAAAACATCATGATATCATTACATATCATGATCGCTATTAAACAAGTTCACGATCAGAGTTCTCCTATTCTACTAAAGCCGTCAAGTTGGGTTGTCTAAAGCCAACAAGTTGACTTGGCTATATCAATGGAAAGAAGGAGTCCGCCCCTTACTTCCAAATAAAAAAACATTTTCTGCAAATCTTCATTAATACAATACCACGTAATTGTTACCATATTAAGGGCTTTATATCTAAGTTTCAACTTTGGAATCAAAAAGTATCTTCTACTAAGGTAATTTTTTTTCCGCAATTGATTCAATTAAAAATCACAATCTAAACGAAGTTCAGGAAGGATTTGCGAACAAATGAAATGTTCGACCATAAAGGATAAAACAGGTTTTTCAGCTGTGGGTTTTAATTAAAAGCAAACGTAACATCACGCCTATATCATATAATCCCCGAAGGGGTAGACAGAGGAATGTAGTACACTCCCACGGTTCACCAGTTACGTTTAAGTCCCATGGAATTGGTGGTGAGCCTATAGCCATACGCACACGTAATTCCAGAACGGGCATAATTCCAGACTCTGAGTCACTACCAGAAATTCTAAATCAGAAGAATCTAATAGCACCCGACCCGGGATTTAAACCCAGGACCTCCAGATCGGCATTCGCGCTTGCAACCAATCGACCAACGAGGCAGTCATAGACCTCATAATTCTGTATAATAAGAACCATATATGTTTCCATTAAGTCAGGTAAAACACAGCGAACACACATTCATAATAGTGAATGAAATAAAAGCATTTTGAGTGGGTCCGTGGCGGGAAGAGCTTAGAATGCTTTACCTTCCGTGCGGGAGACAAAAAACAATAGCTACTCGTATGCGAATAAATGCAGAGCGTTTGTACTAGATATTCAAGTTGAATTACTGTACAGACACAATTGGGGGTATTGCGGCCACATGTGCACATGCACGTCTAGTACATATAATAATTCAGATATTTACCTTCCAGTTGCTGAACTTCTTTCTGATGAAGATGCCGAGTTCAGTTTTGAGAGCTGGCAGATGGACCTTTGTTTCGACCATATCCTGGAAAATGCTTTGTAATAAGACATTACGCATCTTGAAGGTAGAAAAATACGATACAAAACAACGGAAAATAAGGAAACATTATACAGATACAGTATAATGTTAATAGTCAATATTAAAGATACAGATGTCTGGCTTTCAGTGATCCTTTCCTACCCCGTAAGGTACCTGGCGTAATTATATTTATTATTATTGGTCAACAAAAATTTCATAATGAGAAGGTTTAGGGCCACAGTCTGCCACGCCGGTCGTGTGCGGCTTGACAGGTTTCTCACACGTCTACTCTTATTATGAGCTCAAAGACGTGTTTCACAGTAATAGAGTGATGCTTAAATTTTAAAATGTACCTAACTTTGGATCCAGCGAGATGTGGATCACAACCCAATATACCAGTCCAGGTCTGTCGATTGCCAAATGTTACTTTGTATGTATAAAATATTGAATATTACTGATAATTTTTTTTTTCGGTTACTACATCTAATTGGAGAAGTCTATGTTCAGCAGTGGACGGGAGGAGGCTGATGATGATTATTATTATTTCTAATTTAAATACTCGTTAATAAACTTACACAAAGTATAATTAATGTATAATGCGATACAAATTTACACGTAAAAGAATTGAGTAGCGAGCACCAGCGACGGGATGCGGCCACAACACTTAGACTGTGCGTACTGTAGCACTAGGAAACGCTTACACGAATTGTTCGCGCTTGCTGTTACTTCCATAACACACAACCAGGCCACGTTTCAAGAGGCTGCGTATACATCTATTCAAAAGTGACGGTTATAATCATTCATAAAAATTATTGTGGAACCGACATATACTGGTATTATGTGTCGTCTAATAACCAATATGACATTCGAGTAGCGTTATATAGTAAGCCCTGGATGATGTGGTCTCTTTACGGGCAGCTCGGGGCAACATGAACATATTATAGTCTTGTGTCGGAAGGGAAATTAGGTATTTCGCGTAAGTTTCAAGTTGATTTCTGCGTGTTGTAAAATACAGACATTTTTACAATACACTGAACATTCTGAACGAATAATGTGGAGTGATTTCGCAACTGGCATGTCTTTTATTAGCCGGTAGCGGTAAGACGACGATGCTATAGTCTTATTTACTCAGTCGATAGAGAATAGTAGATAAGGGCACAATTTACTATTTTGTCAGGTCAAGATAGATTAGAGAATACCAGGAATACATCAATTAATTACACGTCGACGTTATCGAGTTCTTCTCTTCGTTTGGGTGCAAATGGTCATATTTTTAGACATAGATTACTGTTAGTCTTCATTTGTCAAACGTGGGCGACTATGATCCGTGAGAAAGGAGACTCGTATTTAATAGGGAAATGTTAAACCGGTTTCTCAACAAAAGAGTTTCTCAATGCTAACGATCAGAAATTGGCCATGCGCGCTCATTTGCCGGGTTTCTAGAATACGGGGCTCCTGTGATGGTGCGCCCCGAATGTTTACCACATCGGGCATACAGCGCACTAGCTCGATTGTAAAAAATTTCGATGTCACATTCAGTTTTATGACTGATAAAAACAGATTTTTGAAGTAATGTTTACTTAACGGCAATCGTTCTAGAATATGTTTGATTTGAAATCCCAAAATACTTAATTTTCATAAATATTTTATGACAATAACACGAATTTTTATTTGTTTTTTCTTTAGATGCAGGGGAGACAAACAAACGAGCTGGGACAAATCTCGGGCGACGACTGACAACATGGATCTCCGCAATTAAATTTAAATAGAACTATTAGTGTCCATTGGGAGCTGGTTACCTGTCGGAGAACAGCTGGTGGATGGGCGCGCGCGGCGAGGCGGCGCGCGGCCGCGCGGGGGCGGCGCCGCCCGCCACGCTCAGCTCGCCGAACAGCCATATCAGCACCGAACTCAGCTGCCGGCAGCACGACAGACCCTGAGGAGATACCTAAGTTTTTACTACATGTATTTTATATATATTTAGTCTTCAGAGACCTAAATAATTGGGTACCTTGCATTCAAAAGTTTATAATAAAAATAAAAACATGAGTAACAACGAAAATAGGTTTTGTTCAGGAGCAATGAACAGAGAATTACCGAAACTTCATCCGAATTGAACCCTTCAATATTTCAACTTCCTAACAATTGACGTGTCTCTGTAAATAATTGCACTACCATTGATATCATTTATATTGCAATAGCTTGACAAAAATATTTTGGAGCTCTTCTTATTAAAATATAATATCCATTCCAACAGTAAACTTCAAAAAAAATACTTAAGTAAGCTGTTAAAATCTATTAACATGATGGCATGATGCGTGTATTTTTGGTTGAAATATTTTCAATAATTCCTCAACTTTCATATTACATCGTGATCATATAAGACATATCACATTAATTTCACAGTCAGATTAATTCCAACGCGCTATCTCTTTCACACTCGTCGAAACAAGAGACAAGTGAGCATGGTATTTTATAAATAGAATCACTTCTATGATACTATAATCTGTTTTTAGATAATACAGTAATCTAATGTTCTAACTCTTTTTCACAAAAGATTATAGTCTATAGAGGCACCAAAGGGAAATTTATACATTTACTTTATCTGAATAACATATTTCTTGAAATAAGGAAACGGAATTTCAGTGAAATTAGTTTTATTAACTTATACAGCTAAAAACGGAAGTGATGCCTACCACCAGATCTTGTTTTCTAAAACTTTCTTACGATCGATAACGATTAATGTTAGTTGCTGTGTGTAACAGTACAGTCACAGTTATTTTCCAACAAGTACTGAGGATGGATGCTGTACTCAACTATTTATACTAATTAAAATAATAACGATAAAAACTTGAGACAATTGAGACAATAGATACTATGTACACATGTAATAAAGTTGTAACTGATTGGTATCTGTACATAAAATATCTTTGCTAACTATTACTTTATTAACGCAACAGAAGCCAAAACAATGATTTTTAGAATATTTGTTTGCTTGTCTGTGCGTTTGTGCACGCTACATTAGGAAACGGCTCAACCAATTTGGGTGAAGTTGTCACTGATATATTGTGTTAAGCTTCCTTTAACATTTAGTGTTATTT
Organism: Parelbella machaon machaon; assembly: GCA_018246775.1. Lineage (NCBI taxonomy): Eukaryota > Metazoa > Arthropoda > Insecta > Lepidoptera > Hesperiidae > Parelbella > Parelbella machaon. The sequence continues at coordinate 10,135 of DWFV01000298.1, forward strand.
CAATCTGTTCATAAATAACATAAGTATGTAAATTTAAAGAATATAGCCTAACTGTTATTGGAAAAAATAGTGTTCCGTTGATTAGGCTGAAACTCTGGTTATAGCCTGAAAAAATATGATGATCGTAGTTTATATAAGCACAAAGTTAAAAAACTGATAGTTTCGGAGATTTTACCAATGTTAATTGAGCTGATGGCCGAGCCTATTAAATAGGGCTCAATTTAGGACGCAAATTGATCGGTCGTGCGCGGTAAGTTTGATATAAAGAAAATCGAGGAAATTCCAAAAACCGAAATCTATGTTTACGAAGTCGCGGGCAATAGCTCGTATGTATAATTTTGTAAATAATAAAAAAAATAAAAAAAATAATAATCGATCCATTTATTATTCGACTGTTGGAATATGGGTCTACTCTCATAATGAGAGGGTTAAGGTCATAGTCTGCCATCTTATAGAGACAATTTTATACCGAGACACAAAACAAAGAATATAGTTGTGTTCTTCTCACCAATACACCTTTTGTTCTGTACCGAATTTGAAGCTATAACACGCTTAGCGGTAGGCGTCACTAACTACTGTACCAATATATCAGTCGAGGTTCAAAAATGGCTCAAAATGACATCATACAACGTTCAACATAACTGACGTCGTATTGAGCCGTCGGTGACGGTAATAGCATGTTGGATACATAATACATCAAATTTAGCGGAGAGGTCAGTTTTAAAGGGTGTCACGGCCCATAACGCCGGTCGTAAAGCAGCGGTTATCGCGGGTCGCGCAAACTGCCGCATGTAACTAGCACTAGACGTGCACTTAAATCTTCGATCTATTGGCGAGCATAAAACCATTGCCTGAGATCCTGCATTTTAAAAAATTTGAAAAAAAAACTCAAATGTGAACAGGATTTTGGATTCGTTGAACAATGGATTAGCAACACATGTCAGTGAGCCCATCTAGGAATGCCATTGATTCACCAATTCGCAATTGGATCACAATTGCGACTCAATCCCAAGTAAACAACAATTAAAGAGGCGCATACATCGCTTTTAACCCTTCAGTAATACATATCAATTCCGCATGCACACTCCACTGACATATCGCACGAAGCTGTTACGATTACAATTTGCAATCCATGCACTTAGTTTATCTTTGTTTATCGTGTCCTCTTGTAGATACACGATAAACCGATAGTTTAATTTGTTAAAGATAACATCGGGCACAAAACACGACAATGGTACACTGCTACCGCACTGTACGCACATTGCTATTGGGTATGTAATTGACCAAAACGTGCGTCATGAGAGATCGACAAAAGCCATATTCTTATACAAAACTAAGATAGGCTTAATTAGAAAAGTTGAATGGGTCAGGACAGGGGACGTTATTACTATTGGTCTGTTGAGAAGAGGAGTGTGACTTACCTACAATAGTAACCCGAGCAAACATTTGTATGATGAGCACGATTGTTTCCCTGTGGTCTAGAATACTCGTTGTAAAATATGTTGACATAATAGCGAGGTATGGACGCAGCAGAGGCAAGGGCGGGAAGTAAACGAAACTAACGAAGTCCATGATAGGATCAATTCGAAGCTTTGTAATTACCGTCGTTTATGACATCCCTGTCCACGTCGCTTATAAAGTAAAACAACTATAAAATATTCTTACTGTTTACGTTACCTATTTTTCACCAAAAAATATGTCAGATTTTTATGTGACTATTCAAACATTATTTCAACATACTTCCACTCCTAGAGCCTTGAGCAGCACGAGACATCTCCAGGCGACTCCCCCCAGCAGGTACTTCCGTAAGATTTCAACGGAACTCTGTGCGTTCGCTCGGCTCATTAGACTGGTTGTCTTTGTACTGCTCTCCTCCAATTTATTATCTGTTACAAAGTTATTTCATAAACTTAAATTTTACACAGAAATACTATTAATACGAATACAAAATTGTTTAGTGCGGAGTAAATCAAGAAATTACAGCCCCGTCGGCCAAGGCTTTGCAGCGCGACTGCTGACCGAGAGCTCCTCGGTTCGATCCTCGGTTTGGACTTTATTAGGTTTTTCTAACTTGAAGATCCTGTGTCTCAAAATTTTGATTTGTGCCTGGTGTGTGGCAGTAGGCTCACCTAAAGAGAAGTAAATGTAACTGGTGAAACATGACAATGTACTACACTCTTCTGTCTGCCTCCTCAGGGATTACACGCGTTAGTTTACGTTAAAGTAAGAAACGTAAATTCATCACTCAATAAAACTTGCGTAAACCTTATAAAATAAGTACTCCATAAGGGATTTGGCGTCACGATATAATAATAACAATAATAGCAAAAGTCAAACGTGATTTGTTCAGACCGCCTCTGTGAATATCCAATTATGCACATGTTATAAGTAATGATTCTGTTTTGTTTCAAGAAATGGTCGTACTGCAAGAAAGTGCAATATTCCCACCTGTGGCGTTGTTGTCGGCGGCGACGTGCGCGGCGGCGTGCAGGTGCGGCAGCGGCGCCGAGTAGTGCGTGTGGACGGAGGAGGTGACACGGTGGATGCCGCACAGCAGCTCGCAGCCCACCAGCGTCACCACGCCACTCACCGGACTAGCGGAACAGCATGATTACTCTTGTGTGTGGACGTAGGAGTTAGTACCTTAGTACGTTAGGAGAGAGTACGTACCTTTAATATCGCTTAACACTCGGCAAGAGCGGTAATAACGGTAGCATAGAACATTCCACTCTTTTAAATTAATGTTTCGAGATAATTTTGACCTCTAACAATAACGTTTTATCGTATCTCAATTTCTCAATTACGCATTATGATTTATACAAGTTTAAAATATATGACAAAGCGCTCGTCACGCGTACCAAAACTTTATCAAGTCCTTCGCGTCGCCACCGTCGTTGAGTCTGATGAGGAACTCGGCCAGAAACAAATCCAGCCAAGTCGATTTCTAAAAATAAAAACACATCGTTTAATTAAAATGCTCCAATTATAAATTTCGATATTAATAGTGTCCATCATTTGATCATTCATTTCCCATCCGTGATGTAGCTGTAAAACATTTACACAGCATATATGTACATCGGTAGTGAGTCCTGCCGTACAAACGTGCGCACCGGAAGGAAGGAGCCGTACAAACACGATTGGTCAACACCGATGAATTTGGGTGTGAACGAAATCAAACAGAGCGATAAGAATAAGACTGTTTCTTGTGTACACACGGAGGACGTAAATAAACTACGTGACACCGGTCTGGCGTGCGAAACAGTTAGCCTTAAATATGTTGGTAGATGAAGAAAGAACTAATCGGTAATTTAAAAACATGTTTGCTTAAGGTATTTAAGAATGTACACACTCTGCACCGTTTTGCATTAGTTTTTCAAAGATCGCCTCGAAACATTTTATAAGTTTTATAAATTGGCTAATTATTTTTAAGGTACGCCACCTCATAAGTGCCCGTTTCCGCCTTGAAAAAATGGTCCCAGTATAATTTGAGAGCGTCGGACTCCTCCTCCGCTGCCATGCTTCGCGTTACTCAACCTGCCAACAAAGCGATAATCAAACACTGATTAGGTGGATGACCTACTAATTGCTATCTCTTTTTTTCTTGTTTGTCACCACCTTACATCATAACACCTGATAACTCCTCACATCATAAATTATTAGGAAAAGAGACACTTTGCTTATAAAAGCTTCTTATTACTTCCAGTCACAATAATAGAAGACATTAAGGCTCAAAGGCTATATTGTATATAACATCATTTCGTTTGTGATTTAAGTAGCCGACTATTAAACAGTGATTGGGCTAAACTAATTTTGTAATTCCGGAATTAAGGAGACGCGAGTGAACTATGATTGTGAATGATAATTCCAGAATAAACTAGATAGCTACATGAATTTAGCAAAAGATGAAGGCGATAAAGCGAAACGTGAACACAAATATGCAAATTATGTCATAAAACAGTTTGTGCCGTAAGGGACTGCGAACAGGACGGAGGACGGAATCAGTAATTGTCAAGTAATTGACTCTCAACTGTCATCAGTGGAGGCACGACCATCGAGAACATTCAAACAAGTGCTGGCTTCCTTCCGCATGCGCTATGTCTGTAGTTATGAAAGACAGAGGAATGTTAGAGATCTTTGTGAAAACAAATCATACTAGGCAAAGTACTGCACTTAGTTTACGGCGGGTGAAACTTACTTGAAGCGATTTTCTTCTACGTAACATATATAACATCACATTTCTAATCCCCGAAGAGGTAGGCAGAGGAGTGTTAAAAACTCCAAGGTTTCACCAGTTACATTTGCGTCCCACTATAGAATAGCGGGTGACACTATTGCCATACACCGGCTTCGATTAATTTTAATTTTTCAAAACGTTTACTTAATTCCTTATTTCAAAACTCGAAGATCCTAAAACTTATGCGAGACCATAAAAGTTAATCCTAAGTATAAGAATTATTTTCTAAAGTCCACAGGAACATATGTTCAAGTCCCTTGCAATAGAAGCAAAATATCTGGCCAGCAATAGAATAATTGTCATTTTTATTCATTTGACAACAAAATATAAGTAGACTGAAAAGTAAGCCACCTTGTATACGCGAAAGAGCAGCTTATCAATTTCAAACAATGGCCTCTCGTGGCACGCCTCACGTTGTAGCCTGAGGTCAATCTGTGCCATTAAATCACAAGAGTCGCTACATTGAAGCTAATGTGTTGCGATGATGAAAATAAGAACATTACGATTACGCTACACTATTTTGTTAGTCTGGAAATTAATTAAAATGTGAAGTTAATAGAAGGTTCCGGGAAAAATAAGCATACCGATATGGGTATGGAAGCAGTAAATCCAAGATCAGAGGACCGTGAGAATCGATTGAAATAAAACATGTTAAATGTTAAGTAAAATTTACAATATTTTAACAAACAAATCTCACCTACATAGATCGGTTAAGCTGTTTCTGAGATATTCGTAAGCGTGCATAAATGCACAAACAAACAAACTACAATTCTAAATATTAAGTAGTATTTAAAAATATTTTCTATTTACACAGATCCGTTAGTTTTAGACTGCCTCGTTGGTCGAGTGGTTGCAAGCGCGACTGCCGATCGGGAGACGGGAGGTCTTGGGTTCAAAACCCGGGTCTGGTACCATTGGATTTTTCTAAAGTAGAATTTCTAGTAGTGACTCAGAGTCTGGAATCGTGCCTAGTGTATGGCAATAGGCTCACTACCTATTCCATGGGACTTAAACGTAACTGGTAAAACGTGGGAGTGTGCTACACTCCTCTGGCTACCCCTTCGGGGATTAGAGGCGTGATG
>DWFV01000299.1:0-15426 GCA_018246775.1 Parelbella machaon machaon
ATTTGTACTATGGTAAACAGACAGTTCATAAACATACCTACACGTGTATTTATAAATACATAATATGTATATTAAATGTATTTCATTTGACATTCAAATGAAGAACAAATAATCCACGTGGAAATCCAATGCTTGACTCACCGTTAAACAATCAAGACTACTAACCATTGGGCCAATAGGTCGCAGACATGTATCTATTTGTCACGATGGGAACTTAGGCAATTGTGAAATTCGATTAGTAATCAGAATAGACTAAATGATATATGTTCGTCAAAGCTTAAAAAATATTTCTAAAAATCGATTAAAAGTTAGGTATCAGGTAATATTTAATGTTTTATACAATTACTTCAACATTATCGCGTTAGTTGTAACGGCATTTTACTATGCAATTGTTAATATACATTAATGTGTGTATTCAACCTTTTTTTAAGTTTCGAAAATTTAGGTATAATTATCGTCAAACACGTAGATAGACTCACTACTAAACCATAGTTAAGCAATGTTATTGTTCAAACCAGATAAATTCACTAAAACGAAATATTTAATCCAACAAGCAAAATTTGGTAATAAAACAAGAGGAGCATACTCTACTCTACCATACTCTACATAGAGCGCGTTAATACAACAACGTATATGAAAACAACTAAAACAAAATCAATCCGGATCCGATTGAGACGGGAGCTCTCGTATCGCGAACAGCGCGAACACAACACAGCCAAAGTAAATTGTTTCGAAAATCGTCTCATGTACGCGCGGCATTAAATCCGCGTATCTGCGGCTGCCAACCTCGCGATTTATTTTAACACATTTTGTTTATAAATGATATAATACGAAACGCGATACCGACGGGTTTCGCGGGAAACGATGTGATGCCGTTCGGGAATTGCTACGAGTTGTTATTACCGGTACTTCAAGCTGGTAACACATTCCACCAATCAAAACCAGCCAATAACCTTCCCATTTGTTCCCTTCAGCAGTTTGATTCGCCTGTTTGCTAATCTAATTTAAAGCAGGTAATACACTCCACTGCCTACCACTTACCATTAACTACTTGATTTGCCTGTCTACCACGCTTCACATAAGAAAAAATTATCGCTAAACTTTATTTGATGTACTCACACTTTCTCTTATTTGTTTTTCGTTTAAATTCGCTACAGATTTGAATGAGCCTAAAGTGATTAAATAGACGATAATGACATTCATTCATTCATGTATAACGTTCATTGATCGTAATACGTGTATGTACATATAAAAGTATGTATATATTGTATTATGGATAAAACCATTTAAATCCCATTTAAAGATGGTGGCGATGCCAATTGTCGTTACATATTTTATCTAATAATACGTTTTAGCAATAACTAAAATATTTGCCAGCAATCGGATAACATAACAAGATTACTACGTTAAATAAAGAAAAAGTAATAATTTCAAAATGTTTACTTTACTCTGTATTTAAATATCCTAATTCAATTTTCGAAGAAGTTGCTGCAGCTCCATAAGTATCTCCACACATGGGGTGTTAAGAATGCTCACGTACATTTCCAGCACTCCCGCTTTATGTAGGGCATTTATTCTTAGAGCTACCCCCTTATGGGGGTGTAACCGCACCCCGCGTTTTGTTACCAAGAAGTGCTTTGATATTGTTGCGTATTGATCTGTTGATTGATTTGACAGGTCGCTTTGAACAGATGGTAAGAACTTTAATCTTATTTAAAACTAGTTACGTCAAGAATATTACACATGTATGATTTGCGTAATTGGGCACTTTAAAGGTAATATTCTCTTAAAAGGCAGCCTGCTATTGACTCTACTTCCTTGGCCTTCTCAATTTCATTGTATGAGTATATCGGGTTAGGCTAACTGCAACTAATTCACAACTATTACCGTCATAAACAAAAATTAATTGTAAGCTCAAAGATATAAGATAGTCTCTAAAAATTTTATCCAATGACTATACTCTGACTACCCTTTCATGGAAATACAGGTGTGATGTTATGTAATTCGCACAAAATGGCTTCATTCCACTCGACGACAGGTATCAAATGATAAAGCTTACGTAAAATTCCCTAATGATATTTAAAAAAGTTGATAAATACTTAACCACTAGCTCTCAAATCTCCAATTGACCGTGGGATTCCATTAAATTGAACAAATTAATTCCAGTTCCACAGTATTAAGACCACATATTATTTGGAGAACGGCAAAGATACAACAATAAAGATAGAAGGGTATATATCTAAGCTATAAATATAAATATTTTTACTGTTGCCGTGAGATATACGTATACGATTTTAACCCTTACGTAGGGGTACGTTCATACCCCTCGCGAGAGTGGTGATTTATCAAAGAATTTTCCCACCTAATAAATAACAGATATTCCCGTATTTCGCTGGGAATGTGTATATTTTGTAATAGACGGCGCGGTATTAGGAGACGAGAGGTTTTCGAGGAATAAATAAGTTTTTGTTTGGATTTTTCACGTTTCTTTTTTTCGATTTCTACTGGAAAGAAACAGTATTAGTGCTCTCTTTTAGTCTAAATAGCGGTAGACATGAACATCCTTAGCGTTTTAATTTAATTCCCAAGGACCTCCAAGAACTTTTCAACTTGTATGAAGAGAATAACAAACGTAGAAGAACGTCAAGCACGTCAAGTTTATATGGATAGAGATATTTAGCGCTCGGTGCTCTTTGCCTACACTCTAAGGAATCTAACGTGGCGTAATTGAACCACATCGAAGAGTCAATTTTACGTGCTTTGCTAATTTTTAAAAAGATTTTTTAAGAAAAAAGGTAGTGTCTCTTGATGAAGAAAGAAAACAAAATATGTGTCTTATTCTCTCAAATGTATTACCGCCCATCCGCGTGCCTATCACATCGTTTGTCACAGCAACATTCAATAACAAGCCAATGTACCAAACTCCCTGCTCACCGTAGAAATATTCCAATATTATGATTTACAACATAATGCCGTACGATTTCTAGTGACGTGTATAACTTGAGCTCTGGGTGTATACAAAAAATGGGGGTACGAGTTCAAGTTAGACTGGACGTTGTCACGATAAATATTCTTGTTCCCCTTTGCTATGCAAAAATATCGTCCATATATGCGATATTCAGCATAATGCCGGAGACGTCATTTTTGGCATAAATCTTGCATAGAGTTAATATACTATGGCACTCAGTTGATAGGATTGTGGGGGTTTTTTGAACAATCGCAGCGCACTATAGAGAATTTTTGTTTTTTAGATACCATATTACTTGGATTAAATTCACCTAGACATGTCAATACATTGTATTGGAAAGTAACGCTTTTAACCACCAGCAGTAAGCAGGCGGAAAACCTGTTTCTTGAATAGCCTGGTAAAAGTTTACTCAAAGGATTTCCAGTTTTGAAAAGATTTAAAACCGAATAAGTGTAAAAATTCAGAGACTAACTTCAAGTCACTGTATTGTACTACGGATTTTATCTTATTAGAGCGGTTTTCGTTAAATTTGCTCTAAAAGTGATTTCGTGCACTGGAGCATGAAGCTACAAACATTCGTCATCATCATCATCAGCCCGTCATCGTCCACTGCTGGATATAGGCCTCTCCATTAGCACGCAACTTTATTCCTATGACATCATTACTTAGAAATGACAATCCATCTGAAACATTTTGTATATAGGACTTGAGGTTCTACATAGATACCGAACGTGGTTAATTCGCGAAGGGATTTCGTTTAACCAATAAATTTCTCTAACGATCTCAAATCAAACATCTGCTGTAGGAAAATATCAAACAACGGGAGCTCTGAAAACATTGGAAATCTGTAAAACACCTCCGTCTTGCAATCGAGCAAACATGGGGACTCCTAAGGGTGGCTTCTATTGTCTTGGGGCGCTAAAATTTCTAATTAAATTTCTCTACCTAACAGTATTTTTGTATGTAATGATTACGACACAATCTTTTCTACATATGCCATAAAGGAATGTTTTAGAATTACATCTGTTATATGTGTGTTGCATATTGAAGTGAGATTAATAGAATCAGAAGCGGAAGTAAAATCAAATCGTTTTACATGTAGACTGGTACGGTTTTTCTCTGTTTCAAAAACAATAATTAAAATTGATTATAGTGTCAAATCAAATTTAAAGTTCTTTTCAACCAGCGGCAACGGATAACATTCATTTAGCATGTAAGGTGTATTGATATTTTTGCTGTTATTCTTGACGGTACTTAATAATGTGTCAATCTTAAAAAGGTTATTTCTTACTTTAGCGCATATTTTATTGTTGAATGTCGTTACTTTAATAACGTTAATGTCATAGAATGTTTTAGATACAAAGTTAGAAGCGCCATTTTATGCGTCCCGATTACCCTAAGACGTTCCCTTACCAATGTTTTCTTTGTTCAGAACCTTGCGCCAATATTTGGCCTAATTATACAGTTGATTTCACACTTGAACCGAATTTTCTCGTTTGTCTTCCAACAATCCACAGATTGGGGGCCGTTATCGCCGAGGCGTGCAAAATTCTCTTGTTTCTTCTCGCTAATAAGCATATCTTAATCACCATTGTTTTAGTTCGATAACGATTGGTCTGCGGATATCATTATTATTGTTTGTTATATTTGACTGCCTCGTTGGTCTAGTGGTTGCAAAGCGCTACCACTAATCGAGGTGTCCTTGGTTTGAGTCTCGTGTAGAAATCTCTAGTAGTGGTTAGTCTGGATCTCGAGTCTTGATCTGTGCTCGGTGTATAGCAATAGGTTCATCACCTATTCCATGGACGTAAAACGCACCTGTTGAAACGCGGGAGCGGTCTACGCTCTTTTGCCTACCCCGTCGGAGATTATAGACGTGGTGTAATTTATTTTTGTATCATTATCATTCTTACAAATGTTTCCTTTAAAGTTTTTTAAGTCTAGTATTTTTTATTAGTAGGTACTACCAAAACAAGTATTACTAAATCAAAAATAATTGTCTATTTAATATCAAAACACACAGGTGTCCTATTATACGTACGTGAGACATTAAAGTATTCTTATATGAAAGTTGAATTTAAAAATACTCTGTTCATTGTACTAATGTACTAGATCCCGTAATAAAGTCACACCCCTAATCTTAGTATTCAATATTAAATTAAAATATAGGATGAGCCAAAAGTAATGACTCGATGTACTAGCTGAAAATGACGTACGTACATATATGAAAATTCTTATGTATCAAGAGAAGTTTCATAAACAGTTATTCATTTATTTGAAGTCTTTAATGAGTGAAATATAACAAGGGAAATTTCAGTACAATATTGTCTTTGAAATAAAGTGAACTCTGCTGATACGTTGTACAAATTTCTAATAGCAAGCCGACAAACGGGAAACTTACTGAAATAGCCCGTACTAGGGCCAATTTTTGTCTCTAATAATCGTATTGACGTACCCAAATTCCCTTTTTCAAGTTATCAATCAACAAATCTATCTACTCTAACAAGAATATCTATTTATATCATTGACGAGTATACACCCAATATGACCAACTGACAATGAATCTATAATCATAAATGATAACACACACAGTCAGAAACACACAAAATCACAATAGATCGTCAATCACCAAGTACAAATGCTCAAAGATTTAGTGATGTTCCGCCTCAAATCACAATCAACAATCGATACTTAATGCATAATGTAGCACTAAAACCAGTGAAGGGACGGAATCACCAAGATTAAACATTTCGCGCGAACACTATTAATCAGATCGCCGATTGCACTCTCTAAACATTAGTTCAGTAATGTGCCCTATTTGTAACACTATCGATATCGATAATTTCATTTTGAACTATTTTAGTTAATAATTTCAACTAAGAATGTGTGGTCTTATCAAATTCTTATTGTAAAACTTGTAATTTGTTTCTTTAAAGTTATGCTATGAATGAATTCATATAAATGTCAAGATGTTTTTGTCGATTTTAAATATAATCATCTACGTCACAATTACATTCAGTTTTAAACTTCATTTATTGTGAATAATTGGTGTACAGTGGTGTTACAAAGATGTCTTAACTCAGTTTTCTGATTTTGTTGGCGTACAAAGTTAAGTAATAAAAATTATTATAAGTATTGCACTTATAACAAAATATTCATAAGATTGTCTTGTTTTACCCAATAATATCGGAGCACATAATCTAAATAACATATACTAAACTTCAATTGCACATTAAATATTTTTTTAAATCGATAAATAGTTACTTCACATCACTATTCAAAACCCGAAGGGATCGAGCGGGCCGCCTGGTTAGTGTGAACTAAATGAATCATTAATAATGCAAAGTTAACGCGCAGCGATTCAACCCGTTTACCGCAAACATCGATGTCGATAGCTATAACAACACTAGTATAGTCGAATGTAAATATTTGATACGTGACATTCAAATTGATTTGTCACTCGTTTTGGCGTTAATTGGTTGCGGTTGGAATTCTGATTGTGAGTTTCGATATCGAAAAACTGAATATTTTATTGCTATCGCTTTTTTAGTTCCATGATGGATTGCAACCCTTTTTAATCCTGTAATACTCCACTTGGAAACTATATTGAATGTTATATATGACGTAAAAAAAGGCAAAAAAAGACGACTACGAATAATGATAAGAATTCACGCTTGACAATTTTTTTTTCTTATTTCATAATTACATTTTATATTGGCATGTGTCTCGTCACTTTTACATTGATCCATACATACATATCTTCACGCCAAGACCCTTACGGGATAGGCAGAGAGCACGGAGAAACAAATATCGGTATCCTTGTATACCTGCCGTGCTTCTTCCACATTTATCACTCTCTTCATACGTTCACCCCGATTTCGGAGAGTCCTGACTCCTCCAGTCAGAACTCGACCTATTTGGTCGAGATAGATGAGCCTTGGCACCTGCGTCCAACAATATTCGAATGTTTAAGTAATGATTACATATGAATATGAAAAATAGCAATAAGCATTCATTTGGATGTAACATTGATGTTCAAATGTTTAAATTCGCACAAAATGGGGTCAACACAAAATATAACATGGAGTAGCGTACAATTTCGTCACATCACATATTCATGTCAAACGTTCTAATAAATATCTTTAGGAAAGGGAGACAATACGGAATAGTGACCGTCGCCCCTTGACAACCGCCATTTTGAAAAGGGATCGGACACGAGGACATGACATACAACAATTTCAGGGTTACCACTTTGACGGACGGCAAATATTTATTGAGCGAATTCTTCGAATCTCGCTTTTTTTCCCCCGAGGGGAAAGTAATTGATGGTTTTTTAAATACTCGAGTGGACCCTTTCAATCAGGGTTTCTTTTTTGTACGTTTCGGTTGTTGTTATGTTGTCTGTGGTTGTCATTGGTTCGTATTTTTTAAAAGTTTGGACTTTAGTTGTTGTTTAGGTTATTTCTTTATCTATACAGCGATTATAGCATTATAAATTATAGTTCTACTTATAAGTATTAGGAATAGATCGCTCTTTAGTATACCTATTTTATGACCATTCTTTCTATCGTTTCCCTTTTGAAAATAGATCTCCCTTTAGAATGAGAAAGTTAGCCTTCCTAGATTATACCTTCCACGCTGGCCAAGTGCGGCTACTTTATGCGCGTTCAAGAACTATATGAAGAACTCCAAGGTGTGCAGGTTTCCTTACGGTGTTTTCATCACTGTTACCACAATTGATATATATACTTTAAAAGTCACGTAATTTACAACCATAGTAATCGAATTTAACGATTTTTTTACATTACCCCATTCAGGAAAGATCGTCAACCCTAAAACATCATCAGAAGATGACAATCGCCCGAAGACCGGACGCTGGGCCCGTCTCGCCCGACATCCAATATCCCTTTGAACTATGCCATTAGTTAGCTGTACATCTGTGTTCTCGCCAGTAGAAAATTGTATCATAGATATGCGTATACATATGCCAGTCTATAACGAGTTATGATAACATGTAAAACAAACATGGCGTCAAAATTTATTCTGGGAGGTTAAATAGTAAGGAAATATTGAAATAAAATGAACGCTTCAATAACAGAAGCAAAGCTCTTAGTAAATTTACGCTCATCGAAGCCTTAATAGAAATCCAAAACATAATTACCTGTAATAAGCGAGCTCGTATAACGAAAACGAAAATAGAAGACCCACAAGGATTTTTTTAAGACCGTAGTCTTTGTTCATGTCTACCTCTATGAAGAAAAGATTTGACAGTATGTATGTATACTCGTATATGACATACTCATCTCTCTGTCATTAATTAATCTGACTGTATCTACCATATCGATCATCAAATTAACTAAAACGGAATTCACCAGCTGCCTGGACAGTTCGTTGTTACCGAGACATCTCCAATCTTAGAATGCTGTATCTGTTAAAACTGCAGATTTATCTAATAGTGTACAGTTCAATACTTTTTCCTACAATATTTTAAATGACCAATGTAAACAAATTTAATAACCCCATAGAAGGATTCCCTTAATCTACCTTAAAAGCCCTACCTAAAAATACACAGACAAATAAAACTACTATGACAGATGCCTCATATCCTCATATCCAAATTCATCCCGATACCCCACTAGGGTTAGCTAGAGGATATTCCGAAGAGCTTTGCCAATGACAAATAGTCCTCACCCCATCTCAGTTGGCGTTTTGACGATAAATAAGGAAGCAAGGAGCCAGTGAGTTCGGCGATTCGCGGATTTGCTTATAACAAATGATGTGAATGGACAGAAGGGTTAGATTAGACTTGAGGGATTGGGGATGATTGATAGGGCTGGTCCTTGTCACAATTTTTGATCTCATTAGTCAGCGGAAGTTGTATGGAACAGTTATTCTGAAAGTGGACTGATGAGAGAAATTAGTTAATGTTTTGAGGAACAGGAATGTAAATTCTAAACATGGTCGAGATAAAGGCCTTATGGGATCAATGTAAACGAAACTTGATTGGCATGAAGTTACCACCACACAAGCAGTAGACACAAGAGCGAAGGTAATTTAAAAGGACAAAGAAAACGGACAAAGGAGTGAAGTATATTCCCACGTTTCACCAGTTACGTTTACATCCCATGGAATAGTTGGTGAGTCAATTATCATACACCTGGCACAGATTCGTACTCCAAATCATTACTAGAAAATTTTAATTAGAAAAATCCAATAGGGTTTTGAACCCAGGACCTCCCGATTGGCAGTTGCGCATGCAACCACTCGATCAACGAGGCAACAACCAAAATAACAAAGATTTCCCAAATATTATAGAAAACTTTATATTTAAAAATATACACACACAGATAAATTTAAATCAATAAAGATTAATCCACTTATAATACCTACATTCTTGCGTCAAAAGCAAATTCATACAAATTGTTTGTTCAGACGACTCACACAGCAGCGTCTTAAGGTTTGTATGATGATTATATAGACTCACAAGTTTTACATTGACGTAGGAATGGAAGAAAATTTAAGGATAAACATGGTATTTTATGAAAAGAAAACATTCCAAGCGACAACAACAATCAACAAAGGAACATCGCAAAGCGAACGCAAATGGGCAGCGATATTAAATATTATTGCAATACACGATAATCCCATCCGAGCGTCTTTGACAACGATATATTACTGTCAGCCACCCTTATCAGCCTACCACCCTACCCGATGCAAATCGAGGGGTCTCATCTCCAACTGTTTAACGGTGACACTTGACGTCGAGTGATTGTTGTGTGTGCAACTCAATTTTCTCAACTTTGATAAAAATAATAAGGAACGAAAGGATTATTGAAAAATCTAATTTGACGTCACGATGCAAGGGTTTTATTATATCTATGTATACATATTGTGATTGGCCTAGTTGATAAATGAAGCAACAAATCATTATCGAAACCAATTAAAATTCATTAATTTTGCTTCATTACACTCTTGGCAGTATATTATTTTGACAACCTACCTGTATTCATGCACAATATTTTATAACCGGCAAGATTACTAATATATTTCTTTTGTAATTGTGGGTGTGTACTTGTGGGTTCAATTTCTATCCAGAAAAAATATTTGGGTGATAAGTTCGAGTGTATAAATAACAAAATGAGTTTAAAATTGACAAAATGAATGTAAAGTTAACTAAATGAGTGCAAAAGTCAACTAACCTAGTTATTATCCGTCATCTGGTTACCTATGGTACAGGCTTCGTATTATAGAAAATTGGATGGCCACACATAAAATAAAGAAATTACAGACCTAAACTGAAAAAATGTTGTAGAGAACGCTGTTCTGAAATTTCATGACGCAGGAGCAATTTACATTTGTACAAGCGAAGAATTTATTCGCAGCAGACACAGGTTAATTATTACATGCAAACTTTCTGCTTATCCAGAGAGTAAATAACGGATTTATATTTTTTGGTATAGCGATATATACATAAGAGCAGTCGCTAAAACGTGTGTGTGCTTGTGCATGTATGTATGTCCGTGTATACGAAATACAACAACGAAAATTCGGTACTCAGGAATCCTCGCGAAATATATTCATAAAATCCAGTGTCTGATGGTCAGAAAATCCAAAACAACGTACAGAATGAGAATAATGTCAAAGAGAAATACACCATAGTAACTGAAACGATGTTTTACATTAAAGGGTTCGCAAGGGTCCGTGAGCAATGGCGCCAATAAGTCAACGCGTATTAACGCCCCATACCCATACCGATGGGTCACGTATGAATAATGGACGGAAATGGTGCAGATTTCGCCTGATTGTGAACGATAGCTGGAATTCTTCCGAAATGGCAAAAACTGGCGATGTTATAAGCGAACAAAATGTATATGTTCTCCGAATTACCGGTTCTGGTACTCACGGCTTGCCACGGCTTAACAATGAGGGAACTATCGCAGGTAATATATGTGGTATGCAGCGAAAAGAGAGTGCAACTTATATGTATTTAGTCGTCATCGTCATCAGCCTATCTCAGTCCACTGCTGGATATTGTCCTAGACTTAGTACTTAGTCCTAAAGTATATTTAAGAAACGGCAAAATTAGATTGACACGATATCAAAAGACATTGATAAAATTGGAATCACGTTTGACGTTGATTATTTATGTCGATGTAAAATTTAGAATCAAAGACGGGGTACGGTATAACCACGTCGTTTGAGAAGAAAAAAATAAAAAACATGTAACAAATAAAGCGCTCTGGTTACCGTAGCATAGGTTCTACTTGCTAAGTTGCTAGAAATTTCTAGTAGTGGCTCGGAGCCTGTATACGAGTATGTGCTCGTTGTAAGCCAATAGGCTCACCACCTATTTTATTTTGTGATGAAACGTGGGAGTGTGTGGCACTACTCTGCCTCCCTCTTCAGGAAAACGAGTCTTTATAAGTTGACCATCCTTATCTAGAAATTTAATTATATTTACTTGGGTATTCTGTTGCCTTAATATTATATTGTTCATTGAAGTCAACATTCTTAGCATCAATGGAAATATTATCAGATTAAATTCAATTAAATTCGACTTCCTACCGTAATTTTAGGAATTTCTTTCGTTTATCGTCTGCTATCAGCTGACCAGCTTGCTCCTCCACTGTTACGGCTAGTGATATAAAAACCGAAGCGAATACGAGACGGTACAGAACTATCAATCCCGACTATCTGCGCAACCTGTATCCCACGCCTGTGACCCCGTTAGCGCGGACCAGCGTCCGGATGTGAGGCACCAGTTTCAGTACTAGCGAGAACTTTGAAGATAGATCTTTATAGAGTTCTAAATGAATGAAACGTTCTTTTTATTTTAAATATGACTTCTTATTTTTAATATTTTATTAAAGAATCTGTATTGAGTTTTACATACATCAACTAACGAATTTGCGAAGGATAGTACTCAAATATATGAACGTGTTCTATGTGTTGAATATACATATTTAAAGCAATTAGCTTATTAATCTCATTTCACTTATTGGCTTAAGCTATAACTAATAAGTTTTGTTAATAATTTCTTAATTTTTAATTTTGTTAAAGTTTGTCCTACTTGATATCAGATTGTGATATCAAGTAGGACATTAGCGTCCATTAGCGTCTCTTAATGATTTAAATAGATAATTCTTTTAAATTTCCGTATCATTAAAAAAGATTTTTTATTGCTTTATTAACATTTTCTTTTTTTAATTCTCTCAAGCCAGCTAACATTTTTCGTGTTATACAGATTTTGTATAAATATTGAACCGAAACTAACGACACGATGGTAGAGTATAATAATATATGCAATCTAAATGCTAGTATCTATATAGTATGAAAAAAAAGTCTTCGTACCCACCGATTTTTATAAATAAATAGAATTAATTTAAAGAAAAATATATATACGGAGAAGGAAATTGAAATTTATACCTCTGTTATAAATACAACAAATTTAATAAAGAGTAATACGTGATAGAGATGTATACACCCACTCGATGCAAAACTGCAATAAAATTCAAACAAAAAACTGGTATGAAAAAAAAACCGTAACATCACGCCTGTAATTCCCGAACGGGCAGGCAGAGGAGTGTTAAACACTCCGACGTTTCTCGTAACTAAAAAGTTAGCAAAATCTTACGAACGCAAGTAAAAATCTATACATGTAATAGTTATAGTGATAAGCAACGATTATTTCGCAACCCTGTCGCTCTCTGTGGAACCGCCCGGCTACCCGGTCGTCCTTAAGTCCGTCTCGTGTCACCCGGCCGGTCATTTATCACGGGACGATTACTGCCCGCCCGTCACACGGATTTGGCTAAGAAAAATGAACGGTAATTGAGTATGTAGTAGGTAGCCTTGTTTACAATTTTGAATATCAATAGCGGTAAGTTTTTGTTTGGAAAGAATAATATTTATTGAATATGGTTTGCACAGGTTTGGTCGATTGGCAGCACCTGAATGTCTTAAGGGTATGTTATATTGAATATAAACTATTTCTTGATTATTTTAAGGGAAGTTCTGTTATTTTCAATATTCCAGTATTAAAGTTTTAGCAACTATGACATACGCACCATCTGGTATTTAGAAAACAGTTGTTTAATTTTCTTGACGTCATTTATTGTACAGTACGAGATATAGCAAGCAATATATTAATCAATTTCATAAAACCATGACCTACTATAAACGCTATAAACACCAAAATAAGACCTTTCAAAATATTAATCAAAATTGAAACTTTTAAAAGTCCAACGAGAATTTTGAACTTTTGATAATTTGCTCGGAGTTTTAAATTTTTTAGAATTTTAAAGTTGTCAAACTGTTGCTAAGAAACAATTTTAATTTTAAACAAATAACGATATGCCAATTAAGAGCCAATACGCCCATTGAACTGGCGTCGTGTCCGGCTATCAGACGCCACGTGTGCCTTCCGGACGGCCGCTCGCACAGCCGGTGCTTGCTCAGTAAAGTTGAGGTTCCACTCAGAGCTCTTCCGCGTTAAATGCAACTAAACGTAACATCAAGCCTACACTCCCCTAAGGGGTGAGCACAGGAGTCTAGTAGTACACTCCCACGTTTCACCAGTTACGTTTAGGTCCCACAGTGGAATAGTTGGTGAGCCTATTGCCGTACAACGGGCACAGATCCAGACTCCAAGTCACTGAAACTAGTCGGGTAATCCCAAAATACATAACTTTAGCCGGCATATGGCATGTTTTTGTTAATAGATACGCACAAAACGTTTACTAATAAATTAGCTTAGTATTGTCACTATTTAATGAATAAAATATGACAGTATTTACAGCTACTAAGCAAATGCTCTCTAAAATATTATTTTGTGTACCTGATTTTCAATACTTGCCAGAAAACGATATTAATATATAGGAGGCTGGATAGTTTATAGAGAATATATGTTTTCTCAGTGTACCCTCAACTCAATAAAGTGAAGCCAATTCACAGTTCACGCGTATATGTTAACGGTTGATTTAATTTTACTATCGGATTTAAATATTAATTAATAAATCTTTAATAAACATCCTATATTCCTTTCTGTTTAAAAACAAAGACATAACATGTCCAACTAATACTTTTACAGTGCGGAGCACTATTTAAGAAATAGAATCTTTAAACGTGACATGAAGTTTCGTAAAACTAAATTATGCCAGGACTCAAAATACACAATATATATCTCAATAAATCAGTCAGTCATATATCAATAAATAGTTTTTGTCCATCCAAGTATACTCGTACATTTAAATTTACATGTGATTATCGTACGTTATCGTTCGTATCGACAAATCGTTCGATAGTTCAATCGTTCGTTCGATGGATCAACATTCAATACTATTGTTATTTAACAGATAGTCCTCTGCCTACCTATTCGGGGATTACAGGCGTGATGTTACGTATTTTTTTATCTTTTCTTAAACTCGATTTTTAACTTTCTTTTTTAACTCGATTTAAACGACTGAAGACTTTCTTAAAAAAACAGATCCGTATGGAATTATATATTACTAATAGAATTATCGACATCAGAAACCGTATTGAAGTCATTCCATCATAACTTATAATAATATTTGAAAAATTCCCAGATAAGGCATGAGTATTTATAAACGTTACAAAAATTCAAACTAATATACAAAAAGAATTACGTAACTAAAGTCGTTAATTCATTACCTTTAGGTGACTGACAGTCATGGTAACCGTTATACCAAATGAATGCTTTAATAAAAATTTGTAAAAAATCCAGTAAAAAGCTAATTACCACAGTTTAACAAATAAATCCTCTTTTATAGTGGATTTTCTTCAATTTCCCGCAATATATAAGCCGGAACCCCATAAAATGGCTAATATCGACAAATTTATCCCATAACTGAGACAATAGTGCACATGAGTGGTGGCCCTGCGACGCTCCATTAGCGATTATTGTGCGACTCCGCGGACTAACTGGACACCAGCCGATATAAAGTTGCTAGATGTTACCAGTTTATGGTACGCAGTGTCACCAAATTTTATTTTTCACCCGTCCTCCTGCATAAAGTTACAATAACGTGTAAATATTGGCACATACATACATACTTATCTTCCCAATACCTTACGGGGTAGGCAGAAGGCATATTTATAGACCTTTTTGTCTTTCGATTTTTAGTATATATTTGTTGCAATATTTCTAAAAAAAAATAATTTTGACTGTCACAAAAAAATAGTTCTTTTTGTACCTATAATATTTTTAATATTTTGAAAGATATTGTTTATATTGAAAATGAATATTTACCCTACCATATTCTATATTTTGTGATTTAATTTGTCAATAAATAATTTCAAAAATATATTTCATTTACAGACACATCAAAAATAAAGTTTCTCAGATACATAACAGTACACGTAACGTAACATCACGCCTGTAATCCCCGAAGGGGTAGGCAGAGGAGTGTAGTACACTTCCACGTTTCACCAGTTACGTT
>DWFV01000300.1:0-15401 GCA_018246775.1 Parelbella machaon machaon
CACTCTCATATAGTTTACACTCATATTAATGTAACGGAATTTTCACGTCTGTAATCTCTGAAGGGGTAGGCAGGACTGGTCAGCCTATTGCTATAAGTACACCGGTTACACATCCAGACGCCGAACTACTGAAAAATTTCAACAAGAAAATCTAAGCCAGAAACATCAAATAGTACCCGACCCGGGATTTGAACCCAGGATCTCTCGATCAGCAGTCGCGCTTGCAGCCACTCGACCAACGAGGCAGTCTCTCTTATAATGCACACTCTCATATTACTCGTATATACTCGCTTATCTTCTCAATACGTTGCGGGTGAGACAGCGTTCAGGAAGGATAAGGAGGTATAATAAACAGGTAAATCCCTGGATCCACGATATAACCGCAGAGCGTTGCGGGAAATAACCTTAAATGTTATAATATCCATTATATGATACTCACCCGAACAGAAATAACACAAGTATATCATTACACTTTCCATTAATTCCAACTGATTATCTTTTCGTTATCAATTTGACTACTAATACGAGTGATTACAAAACATAAGTACGAATATTTAAAACGTAACATCACACCTGTAATCCCCGAAGGGTTAGGCAGAGGAATATAGTATATTTCCACGTTTCACAAGATACTTTGTACGTCCCATGGTATGTAGCGAGTATATTGCCGCATATCGGGCATAAATCCGAACTTCGATTTTCTAGTAATTTCTACTAGAAAATCTAAAACCGTTCGATCAGCAGTCGCGCTTTGCAACCACCGGATCCACGAGGCAGTATTTATATATTTATTTACTCGTTCATATAGGCATACGCAGAAAAATGCAAATTAAAGTGACCAGAACCAATGAGATCTGTACGAGAGATCCGTTTATTACTTCTTATGGAAAAAATATTTTTTCCAGAATTTAAATATCTATTTCTCAAGAATTTAAAAAAAAATTATACCTCTACTTCCTGAATTAAAAAAGTCTATCTCGCCGAAACGTGTCCTACAAAGTTTCCGTAGAACGGGATGAAATTCGCTCTAAGCAGGTTTATTGGCTGAAGCGCCCTCCGTGCCGAGTGGCGAAGCGTTACTGTTGTCGAGGACTTGCTTAGTGGGCGTTCGCTGGTGAATGTCGCTTACGTGCGCCTTTATTTACGGCTGGTTTGAAAATATCATTACACGATGGCAAAATAGGTGGATAGATAGAGAGATAGATAGAAAGATTGAAAGATAAATAGATATTGTACAACGAAGTGTAAAATAAATAAGAAAAACGAAACAGATTTACCTACAATAATTCAATAATGAAAAAACGATAAAAAACTGTAAGCACGCGCGCTGTCGGTTACGAAAGGATACGATTATTCATTTTTCTTCATGAAACAAATCATCATTGGCACTCGTTTATAATTTGAAATTTGCAAGCTGATTCGCTCAACGCTTTTCTGATTATGGTGATTTATGTAGTTGTATTTATAATTTAAATATTTAATTAGATACTTGAAAGAATCCTAATTAAAATCTAGGTCTGTTACTTTACTAGGTCGGAGTTTTTTTCCTCTCAGTGCTCGAAACAGCCAGCACTCGAGCCGATGACCTGTTTTAATAATTTTTAAATTCGCTAATTACTTTAATACTAATAGGGTTAAACTTTATATAAATATATGTAATATTAAATACCCATATTCTAACAGTGGAATTATCAGACTCGAAAATTATTTTTTTATGTAATATTAGGTATTCGACTAGACGTTTGCATCTATATGATGGTAAAAACAATTAAGTACAACAATAAATATTTATTAAATAAATTTGAACACCTAAAATACATAAACTAAAAAGGTAGAATATTTATTAATCTATTTCTAAACAGCTCGTTAATTAATATAAGTTTAAAATAGGCGTGTTCTATTTCATGAATGGCCGGTATCGTTTTCCGTTTAATTTCACTCACTCACGTTTGTATGGATGTTCGGCCATCTTGGAATTTCACTGATTAATTAATTTTGTTTTTTTTAGTTGTATTTTTATTTATAATAACTGGATCTGATAATATTTAGGTCAAATACGAGTTTCATTAAACAAAATTTTCAATAAAACTGCATAAATACTTAGGACCCGGTTTGACAATATGACAATATTATATTAATACATAATACATACAGTCACACATATTTCTAATATGGTTAGTCATGTACTAAGGATTTCTATTTTTTATATATCTACTTTTGGCCAAATAAACATTGTTATCTATGTCTTATGAAAATAACAATCGATATGAGTTACGTAGATGACGGTCCCATGGGAATTTCATTTTAACACCCACGTGGCCCCGAAAGTAATCATCTATTTAATGTAACGTAAGAGCACGCCTTGAACATTGTCAAGACATTATTTTTCTTAATATCCAGAGAGTATCGCCCGAAGGAAGAATCGAGCGAGGCTCGGCATAGGTAAGCATGGGCGTGAAACCTTTTACATTATCTTTATAGAAAAACCATTTTATAGAAAACATTATTACAGTAAGTACCCGCGAATAGGGCTCATATCCACACAATTTTTATTACAGTATCATTGCTTGAAGATTTCTGTAATAAAACCAAAGAAAATACTACAAGTATAATGAAACGAGGGAAAAGCCAAATAAAAAATCTGTTTCATATTTTAAGGCTGAATGCGACTACCCATTTAGGTAATGTGTGTTGCTAGTCTTTCCCTGTACATGTATAATATATACCTATAAGTTTACAAATATAGATAAGTAGATACATTAGTGAACGAGATTTCGTATATCATAAACCATATTTTGTTTTTGGCTAAGCATATGCCGGCTTTCATTATCCTCTCACTATTTTCCTTGGTTGTATTATGGATTGGATTCATACACGTAAGCAAAATTGTATATTTTGTATAGAAATCTCTTCACGACGGCCAATACAGACAGCAACAAAATATCCTACCTAATGATTTTTCCTGCTATCG
Organism: Parelbella machaon machaon; assembly: GCA_018246775.1. Classification (NCBI taxonomy): domain Eukaryota; kingdom Metazoa; phylum Arthropoda; class Insecta; order Lepidoptera; family Hesperiidae; genus Parelbella; species Parelbella machaon. The sequence goes on from DWFV01000300.1 coordinate 2,972, forward strand.
GTACAGATAGCCGTCGCGTGGGAAACCCGCACTTCAAACCATCTGGCTTTACATACAACTTTTAGTAACAGAGAAGTACGGAACCGAAGTACCTACGTAGACTAATTCTATATTCTTAGTGCATTGTATTGTGTATCTGCGAGTACCCACCTACCTAGATTTGACCACTATTTGTATTTAGTATTTTGATATGGCAATTTTAAAATAAATATGAATTTATACTAAAGATAATAATTTCATTGATATCCTTGACTCACATCGACAATCATTTGTCTGCCTCGTTGGTCGAATGGTTGCGAGCGCGACTGCCGATTGGGAGTTCCTGATTTCAAATCCCGGGTCCGATACTATCAGATTTTTCTTATTTAGGATTTCTAGTAATGACTCGGAGTCAGGATTTGTGCCGGATGAATGGCAATATACTCACCACCTATTCCATGGGACGTAACGTAACTGGTGAAACGTGAGAGTGTACTACACTCCTCTGCCTACCTCTTCTGGGATTACAGATGTGATGTTACGTTTTATAATGATTTCAAATCGTCTTTAATAAAAGTGCTGAAGTTTTAATTGTTATTTAATGTAAATAACTAGTTGCGCACGCTAAAAAAGGTGGTTTTAATAGATGTGGATAACGGAATTAAACACAATTTGAAATGTCATCGAGTATGAAACTTGCAACAAAATGATCAAAAGTAGAATAATTTAAATACACAGATAACAATAATTATATTGTAATGTGTGTATGTATACAAATTATGTGTATCAACAAGTAACCTTTGTATATTCAGAATAAAAATTACGGTCATTGACCATATATATTAAAATGTGTTCTCTAGTATACACAGACTAAGACAATCAATGGTCGATTAGTAACTAAAACGGACGCCAAAAGACAATAGATTAATAGTCCACAGTTTCTCAATAAATGTAAGTAGTCATTTTAGTCAGTATAAGAGAAATCCATACCCATAGACAATATACACAATAGATTAATCGTTATGGTTTTCTTATTAATTATAAATACCGTCATCTTGGCCAGTGGGATAACGCAACATTATACTGTTAGTCAAAGAACCACACCACAAGAACCACGCACGAACAAAATACATCTTCCTAAACCCAACAAGACCCTCGACTCGACGATTTCTTGGCGGACGTCCGAACATTCAATAAACATAAAACTGACCTCCATAAAACGAGGGTTATGTACATATTATACGTTCCTCGGGGACGTACACAAACGAGGCCAGATAGAGTCTTAATTGTTCGAGCGAAGTACTCACGAAGGCACTTTCCTCCAAATGTTTTTTGTAATTAAGTCATTTGTATACCTACCAATTTAAACATCGCAATATTTCTTCCACTATCTCTTATGGAAGTGCTTCTATCTTTGCAAGCTGGTCTTTTCCGGGACGTTCCCTGGTAAAGACCTAGCTTCACCTATTATATATTTAATTGTTGTGAACTTTTTTCTGACGCCGAGAAAAGTTTGCTAGATAACTTCATGAACCTTCTCCAGTAGGGACTTAACTTACTCCATGCTTATAATAAATGTTGTATCGTCTTCACGTGACTTCACATAGTCAAATGTTGCATGCAAATAAGGGAAATTAACGTTTAATGATTAAGTCCATGGACATCTGAAACTGTATAATTTACCCAGAAACTGATGACCAAAAGACTAAAATTAACTTATACACTTTGCTTGGATGGGTAGTTCAGATCCACATACGCCAGATCACGATGTCAAATATCTATATCTACCTTCTACCTTCCACCTTCTACCTTCTACTATTCATTATAACTCTCTTCGTATATACACGCCGGTTACGGAGACTATGAAATATATAGTTCAGTATTTAAAAGCCGACGTATTGTGCAGAAATAATTCGAGTCGATGCCCAATCGTGTAAATACAATCAGATGATTGAGTTTTTAATCAATCTAGTTAAAAAGCTGGCTGGCGTCTTCACTCCTAAAACTAAGCGTCTTCAACAATAAAACTAAGAAGATCCTCAGTAGATTAGAACGCAATTTTAGATGAATCGTAATATAATTCTAAATTATCTATTTCAATGTGGGTATGTCACTATAACAAAAGGAAAATAAAAAATGGATGGCATATAATAGATTTTAATAAAAATCTTACAAAAAGAATCAAATTTAATGAAATACGCAAAATTACTAATAAGTAAAAGTGGACGAGTTCACAAGAAAAACTTGTTAATTAGGATACGGGGGCCGAGGGTCCTTTTTAATTACAGGGATAAGGACGAGTGGTAAGTTTCCACGGATGTTTCCTCCCTCGAGGTTACATTACGAGATCTTTCAAAGTATTATCTTCAGGATCACGATATATAACTATCTTGTCAAACACGTGACTATTAAGAAAAATTTGATGGAGCAAAACTCCATTTGATTGGCTTGGTATAAATGTATGAAACACCTACGGGAAATGGAAACTGTTGGAAGTTTCTGCGTATTTTTTACCTAATAAATAAGTACATATCAAACATGGCATGCGGTAATAAGTAACGAAAACTGAATGGTTACGACTTCGGGGCTCTGGTCTTCCCACTCAGATCTGAGTCGGCAATCTTGGCGCGCATCTTGCTTTACGAAATTAGTCCTTTTCAACCTTACATTTCACTCTTTGTACCAGCGAAGGAAAATATTGTGAGAAAATCTATACACCTTAAGCTTCTATGTAAAGTTCTGTAAGGTTGTCTGTCTGTTCTGGTCTGTCCACGCGCACGTGGTCAGCCGCCTGTGGTCTACACCCATTTTACTTTATGAGGAGACGGTGTCCAGGAGTAGGACGATAGAAAAGTCGGTATTGAAACTTGACATAATGAGATTCAAATTTATGTCAGATTTATGGAAGTTTTTCTTTTAATTTTCAATAGGTCGGCATTTTGAAGTCTTCATTAATTATGCAACGTCAAGAGATAATTTTGAATGCTACTCACCAAGTGTCTTCCGCTGAAAGTTTTCCGATTTCACGCTACGTTACCTGGTATAATTATTTAATATTTAAGGTGCTTATTATTTTATTTTAGTAAATATAACATTTAAGGCCTTAAGTGGTTTCTGCTATTTTCTAACAATGGGCATTTAAGAGGCTATACTTATGTACGTTCAAAAAATTCTTGACATTAGAGAGTATTAATAACGTTAAACACATACATATATACATATTTACACTGCATAATGTTTCGTAAACTTTCGAGGATATTTTGTTATACGTAATATACCACGTGTTGTCATTAGAATATCTAATTATATCTTTTTAATTATACCCGAAAAGTTCGTTGCGTAAGCTTTCTTGTTACTTTGGCCTTTATACTTCGGAAATGGCGAAATTTGCTGAGCGTACTCATACCAATGTACGTACATATTTATGTGAACAAGACGTGCAATAGATTCTAGTAAAAATGAAAGGTAATAAAGGCCGGTACGTTCAGTTTTGAATTTACGAACGATATCAACAAGTACAAGTACACACACACACACACACACACACTCGTACATGTATGTATGTATATAATATATTGCACGATTTTTATGACTTATTTGCAAGAAAAGTCTAACACGTTGCTTAATATAGCTTTTCCAACTAAACACGGATAGTATTTTGTAATAATCGCTTGTTTTAATTGCCTTTTCGACTTCTCTCAGCGACGTAATGGCCCACGAACCCTTTTAGTTCAGGGATAGTAGTAATAATAACGTCGGTAAGTTGAAGGGTTTCATAATAACACTTGATATATGGTGATTAGGTTATGAAGATTTTGGTATTTCTTACATGAAATTCCTAGTAGTAGCTCGGAGTCCGGATTTGTTGCTGGTGTCACTCCCTATGATATGCTATTCCACTCCTCTGCATTCATTTTTGGAAAAATATAGGCATGATGTTACGCTACATAAGATAGTATAAAATGATGTATTTCATGTAGGTACTCTCATTCTACCCATACTTTTTAAAATACGTTTATCGCTATATTTCCTCATTGGAGTATTGTAGGTACTCATATATTATTATACAATGATTCTTTTACACAGCTTATTTATACCGGTACCTAAATACAATTCACATATCCTAAATCCCAGTAATAGTAATATGACGTACATATATAACTCTTAGAATGTTCTGGAAGAAGTCAGACTGAAGTATATGACATGAATACTGAGCTCTCGGGATTAATGTAGGACACCCCTCATTCGCACGCGCTTATTTGACCTGAGGGCTGCGTTTGAATTGAATTTACTGAGTACTTACCGAGCTACCCTTTTCCTTCAGGCGTTTTATTGTCAGACTTTACGAACCTTCGTTATGAACAGAGTGACGTGATGACAACTATGCTATTAAATTAGTAGGTACGTGGAAAGAATCTTTGTATGTCTTTTTGGGAATGTCACGAGCACGAAGTAGAGTGAGATTACTTTACAGTGAGAGTACATTACAGTGTATATATTATTATAGTTATTATTATACGTTATTATAAGTTTTAACCTTTCACCCTCTCAATATAAGAGGAGACCCATATTCCAGCAGTGGAATGACAAGGTCGATTATTATTATATAAGCTTTGCGAGGCAATCACGCAAAAAAATAACTCCTAACAAAAAAAATGTGAACGTAATTTGAAGCCTAAGAGCGATTGAGGCTAACTTTTATCCGGAAAAAATAAACAGGTCATTGCAATTTAACAAACTTAAATGTTTAAATATATAGTACCTTATACACATAATAGATGGCGTTAAAGCCATTTTAGGACTCGAAACAGTTTTGATACTATACAAATTAAAAAGTCAAGGTACGTAGTTTTTCCTCTGTATTGTAAATAAATTTTTATCTCCCAGATAAGACCAACGAATTTGTGGCTGAAACGTAGAGAATAATATAATCCGAACGTGACAACCGCGAAAGGATGTTAACAACGAAACTTTTCTGCCGCCACAATGAGTTACTTTATTCCTAAGCTTATGCTATCTAAGTTGCAAATAGTTCAATTAATCCACAAAAGGATATAACTGCGTTTTGACAGCGAGATATTTTCGCCCTTAGACAACAGGCACAGAGCCTATTATAGAGTGATGGTCCTAAAAGTTGGCGCGGACAAGGAACGCGGGAGTAATAAGACGGAATGAAATAATAATTTTACACCGGCCATAAAAACCGTGATGAAAATTCCGCGGAAAATTAATGGCTGTTTATTTGTGAAACATTCTCTAGTCGTTTGAAGTCCCTTTAATGTCGGGTTTACACTGTGAAAGAACATAGTTACATACAAAACATTTGTTGACACTAGGGTCGCTCCTCATATATATCTACTCATGCATCTGATTTCGTGGTACATGTTTGTATAATTGAAGTGTATATTCATATAACAATAATTAGCGATGACTTTAACACATTTTATAATACACTTTAGATTATTTACAAACACGAATTTAGTAACTTGTTTTAGTTTAATGATAATTCATGAAATTCAAACATTCAAAAAACAACTTTTGTTATCTGTTCGCTTGTTGACAAGCACGCAACAACACGGCCTGGTAGTAAAAAAAGATAGTGTTTAATGCGGATTTTAAATAAAACTATTTAAATAGTTGTTTATAACATGAGTTCCTACTTTTAAAATTTATTTAAAATCAATTTATGAATTATCAAATGTAAAATAAACTTATTTAGATAGATTACATTGATTTCCCGCCAAAAGGAATTTTTCAAATTACTTTTGGCGGGAAAATTGTAATATATCGTTTGGTGTTATTGAAAAGTGCGCCGTTATGACTGGTGCCTATGGGAGAAACAAATTAATCTTGTGAGTACGATTATTTGATGTATTTTTAAGGTTATGGAATTAAGAGTATATTTTACTTAGAAGATAAACATCGTTCTTAGAAAATAATTTTAGATTAAAATTGTTGACATTGATTAACGAATTTAAAATTGGTGTAATAATTAATAAAGCGTTTGTTTAAGAATAGCGTGTTTATCATTTCATCATGAGCAATAATATTGGGTACAGTGACGTCTGCGATGCTGATGTCAGTGATGTCACTCCTTCTAAAAACTTAGTGGGCCAAAACCCCACGTTATATATTTTATATCAAAATTTGACAATATTCATATGCTCAATTTATTAGTCACATAAAGTTTTTTGTAATAATAATTTTTCAAATTGTAATCGTACTTTATTTAGTTTGAAACAGACTCAAATTTTCTAGCTTGTATATGCTCTAAGTGTTTCAACACTACTAGATCTAAATGAATAAGCTTGACGATATACGGTAAGTTACGACATGTTTGAGTACAGTATAATGTTTTCGGTATCAAGACACGAGGATAATGTTGACATTTGTATAGCGGATGAGGAAACAAGCAAGCAACAGTTGATAGCTGAATGTAATTGAACTGAACACGACACTGCATAATCATATAACAGGTCAAAGTTGTTATTTCAATTATGGAAACAGAACTATGAACGCTGTTGAGAATCGTGACAAACTGCCGGCTAAATCAATTTGAGGTAATGTACTGATCATTAAAGGGAAACTATATGGGCGTTGCTAAGTTGCTTTAGAAATGGAACTTGAGAGTGACATGGTCTATTTGGATCACCTTACGCAATGTCTGTAAGACATTTGACATACCTTCGACGGTTAAAACGTGGCGAGAACGTTGTAACGAAATAATCTTAGCATAAAGTCCGATGCAGAGTAAATCCGACATATATTTGTTATGGCATATAGCAAAATGTTCGTATTAAGTGATTCAGCTTAGTTTTTACTATAGGTGCATTAGCTTATTGCCTGCATTACACCTTAAGTTAAGCGCTTAATGACAACTCACACTAACCGTGCCACATAATTAACCCAAATAGCTGTTATGTCACTAGAAACATAAATTATCACTCACACTCTGTAACTTTATTCTTATAGTCATGATCTTTAAGCGTTTATGTGAACATTATCACATCACATTAGTATCGTGTATTGTGATTGTGTTATAAAATCGTATATAGTTATGTTAAATTATTTTGAACGTTACGGGTATTGTAATAAAGTTATATTTTGGTTTATTTCTGTTTCTCGTCTACAGATTAGTGTGTTGTTGCAGATTAAAAAGTGCACAGTAAAGAGTGGCAAACTTTGGCAATCTAATTAACAGCCACTTTCATGGGCCGCTGAGGATGTTGTAATTCGCCGCATTGTTGGCTGTTCGCAGGAGTATTTGTGTCGAATTGATAGCATCTTTACACTTTGTGTCTCAAAAAGGCAGTGCAATTAAAGCAATAATGTTTTCTAATTTTAATACTTGTACTCTTTACAGGTAAACATGAACCGATAAGTCTTACTACAGGTAGTGAAACCAAATTTTCGATAATGCTTATTTATCAAATCGTAAAACTGGCAGCTTGCAAATTAAAAGCGAACTCTAAATATAAAACCTGAGATTAATAATAAAAAAGAATTAGGAGTGAGGGAGACAAAGAGAGAGAAAGGCATTGTTCCATGAAGTACCATCTAAATCGCAAATTGTAATCACAGACGCAACAATCAAAGCAACGGTTCCTGTATTCATTTAGTCGGGACAGACAGACGAAGCCAATTTGCAAGAGCAATTTTATACGTCGTCTATCAGTTAACGAAGTGGACAGAAGTGAGGACATGTATTCTCATGTATGTGGGGCTGCTCTGCGGTTTATTATAATGTAAAATGAAAATTTGAACATATGACAATAAATAATTAGTAGATTCTAAAGGAAATATACATTGTTCAATGGGGGACGCCTATGTCCAGCAGTGGACTGAAATAGGCCGATGATGATGATGAAAGGAAATATTCATCAAACCGATTTTGGGGCCACACCGTAAAGGCATAAAGACACGAGTAAAATTGGTAATTGAAAAGTGCGTGTGAAGTCAGCAATTAATAGCGAAGCCTTTTATAAATCTGTAAGTCTTATGCAAGTGACGTTAAGAAACTTGGCAATGAGTATACATTTTCTGTACTGCATTTATTCAAAACATAGCTACAAAAATAGAAAGAAGGAAAGAAAAGAGGCTGGTCAGATTTGTAAGAACAGACAAAATTTGGTATTCAGTGCTGAAAGCATGTACAATAAGGAATCCGCCGTGATTATATAATAATAATACCACAGCGTAAAATGTGATAATTATTTTAATTCGAATCGAATGAAACTCGAAACTCTCGATTCGAGTTCGATTCGTTCGTAACAGACCAAGAGAGACACGCACGACTGGAGCGCCTCGGCTCGGTACTTTCTTTTCGAATTTATTCTGTTCCAATCAAAGCCATTTCATAGACAAATGAATGAGCCGATGACGTATGTACTTACTCTTACCTAGCTTTGTGTGTTAATGTCGTCACAGACGAAAAAACGATACTTATTAATATACCGTGTTATGATTTACACTAACAATAAAGCAAATTACCACATGCGATAACTATGCTATAAAATATATGTTTACAGAGATTATCTGCGCAATAATATAATTGTTGGATCTGATCACATATTTTGACGTAATATAGAGATCATCATCAGCCTTTAGACGGGCACTGTTGGACATAGGCCTCCCTGAATCCTGGTCCCGGGCCTTCCGAATCTAGCAGCTTCCCGCTGTCTTTTTCAGGTTGTCAGACCATCTGGTAGGAGGGCGACCTACGCTCCTTTTGCAAAGACGAGACCGCCACTCAATGACCTTTTCTTCCCCATCGGTTGTCGGTAAGATAGAGATATTTATATATTATAGCTACGTGTGCTGACACTTAAGCGTTACTATAGAATATATATTGAAATATTTCATCTTAATTATGCCTTGCTATGACCTAATGTGTTATATGCCCGTTTGTTACTACCTCCATGGCGCTGCTACACTGCAAAATATTATCAAATTTTTAATTTATTACCCTCTTAATATGAGAGGAGACCCATATTCTAACAGTGGAATGACCAATGGGTCGAACAACAACACAAGTTATTACCATTTGGAAGGTATCATTTTATCGCATGTTTTAGCAGACTTATCAAACGTTTTTGTTGGTAACTAACGCTGAAAGAATTGATTTTCAATAACGTTTTAAAAACAGTCTATAATGTCGCCAGTGTGGCGGTACCATTATGATTTATTGTGTGTGAGTGAAAATGCACCGTTAGCACAACACTGTGTTAGTTCGCGACGTGTGAAAGTAATATGGAGCTCGTGCGGTGGTCGCGGCGCGCGACGGTCGTGCACCATCGCACTGGGACTCCGCTAGACTAGCAGGGAGTTCCTGTGTTCATTGCCTGGTGCATATTATTGTCACACGGAATCCTTAGCGGGTTAGGTAAAGGGCACCGAGTGCTAAATATGTCTATCCTTGCAGACCAGACGTGCTTCTTCTACATTCATCATTGTCTGTCTACCAGACTTGATCAAAGTACGTAAGTAAATCTTGGTCGCACTCGGCAACTGAATCCAGCAACATTGTTTTATCATTGTCAATATTACCATTCCGATTATATCGGATCATATCCGATAAAATTATTACTTTTTATAGATATTAATTTGTATCGAATTTTTGATATTTTACACTTAACTGTGACATTACCATAACCGAGACTATCCAAATTAAATTTAACTCTGAAAGTCTCTAAAAATCCAGTATAAGTATACCACATAATCAGTCTGCCTCAATTTTCTGCTGGACATAGCTTTCATAGTGGGTATTGCCCATAAGTCCCACGCTGGGCATGCGGGTTGAGGATCGCAGTATCTTGCACCGTCTACTCTGCTGCCCGTTAGTGACCAGGGCATTAAACCACGCAGAATTAGATTGCTATACTGTTATCAAACAGATAAATATATCAGTAATAATAATGATTTAATGCGTCAAATATGATGGTTACAAGGATTTAATCAGATTCAAAGTACAAACATATTTGTCGAATCGGCGTGCTATTTCCAATTTAGAAATAATTTAAATGTCATAAATTCTAAATGCCAAGATGTTAAGCTAAAATTACCAATTATAGTACAAAAATAATACCCTAATAATAAAGAAAGTTTATCGGGATTCTGCTTCTAAATGAGGCCGGTATCTGTGTGATTTCGTGTTGAAAAAACATCGCAGACAATGTTTACGCTTCGATGGACTACATAACTAGGTATGTGGATGTCTTGCGAATATGCAAATGTGTCATCGAAATTCGCGGAACGTGTGCTGTTCCGTTAATAGAACATATACGTATGTATACATTGAGTATAAGACACCATTATTGTATAATATTTTCCGCAATCATTACGAACCCCGTTTACGGTGCTGTGATTTTCATACCTACTTGTTCTTCAGCCCACATGTTTGTTAACAGATATACTTATTTAATAATAATAATTATTATTAATGGTATATCGTTACATAATAATATTTATTATTATATCGATATATACTCGTTAACTGCCTCGTAGGTCATGTGGTTGCGACTGCTGTGCAAGAGGTTCTGAGTTTGAGGCCGCATCAGGCAATATTTATTACTGGTTTTTTATATCTTGGAATTCCTAGTAGTAGTTTGGAACTTAGATTTGAGCTCGTTGTAGGACAATAGTCTTACCCCAAATTCCATGTAACGTATAATATTACAGACGAAACGTGGGAGTACTACACTTTTTGCCTACCACCTCGAGGAAATAGACTCGTGATGTTATATTTAATACATAATAATAATTACGAGTTAAGCCGATGGTACCGAGTGCCAAATATATCAATCCTTGCAGGCCTAAGTTGCTTCTTCTATGTTCTACATTTTATAACATATTTATAAACAAAATGGCGGACTTAAAACTAACTTCTCTAAGTTAAAAAAAACATAAAAGCGGGAATATTTCGATGTGAAACATGTAAAAGGGATGTCACATTACATTTAGGCGAGTCAACGTTTTTACCTGCCATAAAGTAGGTCAAGTATTTAAACGGGAAGAGTGAATCTCTGATATGTTAATTAAGAAAACCCACAACACAACGCGACGTGTGGAAAAAGGGGCTAATAGGCGTTAGGGGTAATAATAATCTCGTTCTTGGACTGTTCTTTTAACTGGTCTCTTAGTCCAATACAGTTGCAAGTAACCTCAATTACTGTGTCGGAGGTTCTAGGTTCAGTTCTCAACCAGGACAGGTGTTCTGTGTAGTGGTCTATGTCCAGACGTGGACTGAAATAAACGGATGATGATGATGTACTGTCCAAACACATTATACTATTATGTCGTAATATTAATCGTCTATCATTTTTATATACTAAAAGGCATGGCAAACAGTCAGACGGCCCACCTGATGGCAATCTATGTGAAATTGAGAAACATACCCCATCATTATATTCTGTGGTTAGATGTTCTTTTGTTTTAGGCAGGTGTAGGTGAAAACGCAGGTGACACATAAACGCTAACATCTTCGTGGGTGTCGCAAGAATACGAGTGCCATATTCACAAGGCACATTTTATTAAAAATTACAATAAATTAATAGATTATGTGACGCAAACAAACATAATACGACTGACGAACTTAGCCACAGGCGTGTCACATAATGTGCAGAGTTTAGCCAATATTGTATAATAAAATCTAACGCAATCAATACATTAATATGTAAAGAGAAATCTTTGTGTCCCTTTTTAAGAATATTTAGTTCACGGTGCTGATTTGTATGTTAATACAAAAAAAGTAACATCACACCTGTACTCCCCGAAGGGGTAGGCAGAGGAGTCTAGAACACTACCACGTTTCATCGGTTATGTTTACATACCGCAATGGAATAGGTGGTGAGTCTATTGCCATATACCCGGCACAGATCCAGACTCCGAGCCACTACTAAAAAATCTAAGTTAGAAAAATTCAATGGTACCCGACCCGGGATTTAAACTCGGGACCTCTATATTAGCAGTCGCGCTTTCAACCAGTCGACCAACGAGGCAGTCAATACAAATACGCCAATAGCGTGATTTGTTAAAACAAATCAAGCTATTAGCTTTGAGTACGACCTTTTAAAAAGCGAACACGTCGCCGTCATTCTAGTAGGTGGTAAGGTATACAATAACGCTGACTCGCCGGAAACACGCCCAGGACGTTAAAAGCTTACCGGTGTAATATTTAATGGCTGCGGTTAATAAGTACTACACACGTTCTATATAACGTGTACAGTTATTGACAGTCTATTACAAGCTGACTCAATATATAATTAAGGCTGGTTTCTAATCTTTTTACCTGCTTTGTCCTTTCTTGTTCCAGGTACTTTTGAAAACTGCGGAAACTCTGAAACATGTCCTATACTGCTCCAATGTGAATTGGCGGCGATAAGAATTATTGGATAATATTACGTAACATCACGCCTGTAATCCCCGAAGGGGTAGGCAGAGGAGTGTAGTACAC
>DWFV01000301.1:0-15400 GCA_018246775.1 Parelbella machaon machaon
TTTTTAACTTGCCATGGTAGTGTCCATACATTTTTTTCACACCACGATGAGTGAAAGCGATCCGAAAGTTAAACATTTTTAAATTTTAGCGAAAAAATAATAACGTAACATCACGCCTGTAATCCCCGACGGGGTAGACAGAGGAGTGTAGTACACTCCCACGTTTCACCGGTTACGTTTAAGTCCCATGGAATTGGTGGTGAGCCTATTGCCACACACCGAAAAAATAATTTGGATTGATATTCATGTAGTGAAAAAGGTATTCTGGGAAAGTATAAAAGTACTATTTAGTTGCTGACACCAAAAAATCAGAAATATTTAGAAAATTATGGTCGTGGTAGCTAAAAATATCATAAGAGTTGTCAATTTTTGAACCATTTTTTTTCTGTTTTTTTTCTCGAGTAGTCATGAGCAGGTCCGTCCTCTGGCGCCCGCTTAACGTTGAATTCTGGGATATGTTGCATATTGTATCCAATGTCACTAATATAGTATCTAACATATTATGTAAAATAAAACATTTTAAATATATGTATATTGTAACGAGGCTAAATAATATTCGTAAGTTAATAGCAACAGGTATTATTTTGCGGAAATCCGTTTGTTCCTAAATTAAGCTCAAGTTACTTCGCAATAATCCAGTGCCAACTTGTATACCTTCCTACATGTATTATATTCATACACCGCCCTATATATACCCTGCCACAAACGACACGTGCGCATGCGAACATCGAATGAACAGGTAAACACCATTATTATAATTTCCATCACTCATTATTATTTCGTATTCGTCAATTGTTGCCAAATAAGTTTAGCTCAATTATTACACATTCTCTTATGTCAATCACAGATGTTATTCTCACTTTAAGGACTGCGGTAAGTCACTATCAATACATATAATCTGGTTACTATAACACTCAAGTCCGAACTCAATAAAACATGCCCTGCTTGTTTGCGACAGAAGTGGATGCAAGTGCGACACTAATATAGACTTTAGCTGCGATATTTAATGTTAATGACTTGGTTGACATAAAGTAGTATGTTTCCAGTATATTTGACAAATCTTAGTACATTATAACACATAAAAAAACATTGCAACCGCAAATTGATAAATAAGTAATGAAAAAAAAAGTAACATCACGCCTGTAATCCCCGAAGGGGTAGGTAGAGGAGTGTAGTACACCCCCACGTTTCACCAGTTACGTTTATGTCCCATGGAATAGGTGGTGAGCCTATTGCTATATACCGGGCACGATTCCTGACTCCGAGTAAATAAGTAACGAATTTACGAAATGATGCGCCGAGAAACTCGTCGCCGACTCATCCGAAACACGTTTCCGTTGAGTTAGGTACTACTATTTTGTACTATTTTTGTTCCGTTTCCATTAGCTAGTACTTCCTTTATAAATATTTTACTACACTGACCTGTAAACATGCCCTTTACAACCAAATGATAATTTACTATTTCTACAGATTATATATTTTAATTCTTACACAAGAAAGTATGACAACTCTTTTATCTAAATTACAAAAGATTCAGTAAAATTCTTTTAAGGTATGAATATCACTCTACATTATGATGAATGGCGATCCATCATAAGGGGATAAAATAATAAAAAACGTAAAAATATCTCAAACTGCTACGCCACAAAAATTATACCTCTTTATAAAATGGAAATTTTCTCAGCTTCTAAGTGAGGCGACTTTTTGCTGCGGATAAGTAAAGCGTTTCATAAACGCGCGACAACATCGCTACTTTTCGTTAAAAGAATTTGCAATGAGCAAAGATGAGATTCAGAATCGCTAGTGCGTTGCTAATAACGCGCAACTGTTTCGGGCGAGATAGTGTAAAAGCGTGGGGGGTGCCGCGGCGCCCCCGACTTTGAAGGTGTAATATTGATGATGTACCGCGACAGGAGCGTAACTGTATCGCGACATTAGCAATGCAAGCGTGTTCTATTCTTGCGTAGCTATACGACCCGCGACACCATCTCAACTGTATGGCGTTCAACGGACGACTGTAAAGCTACTAAACCGCTGCAAAAAGTCGACATCTTCAGCATACATACGTTACATATATAATACATTCCTTGCTATACTTGTACCATTAGTTGAACTTTGGATGCCATATGACGGGAGGCAATTAACGGTCTTCAAGATGTTTTAAGAACGGTTTTATTGCGAAAATATTAGGACGTACAAAGCACTAATGGATCATACTGTTGTTATAACCAAAGTGTCGTTATGAAGCAATAACTATCCATTATGACGCCGTCTTCTCAAATAACCTTCCGTATATAACCACTTTTTAAAAATACAGCCTTTTACGATAATATTGTATTGTAGTGTTAACTTCTACATCGTACAATCTTTACAATCGTTTTTTATTATTATGTTTTGTCTGTACCTAGAAATAGGCAAAGGTTCCGAATAAAAGAGGCTATAATTAAAATGATCTTTTTAACTCGGTTACACGCTTGAAAATAATTACATATGCCATTATAGTCGAGAATGTTTATTTTGCACGAATGCAGTAATTGTTTATAAAAACCAATAAATAACATTTGCTTAAAGAATACATTACAATTCGACCCTACTATGCTATTGACAAGAAATCCTTCTATGAAAGCGACATAAAAACCACTGATGTGCGACCAAGGCACGGGAGATCTGTCGCCATGTAATTTACCTACCTGGATTTCTATATTGATTCGCCAGTACAAACAGTCGACATAAATTCGAACCAAACCAAAACGGAAGGCCACAATTCCCATCAAAATAATTTAAGTACCTACTGTAATTAAAACAATCATGTGGTTATCACTCTCCAATGATGTGTAATCAGGCCTTAACACATTCTCCCTAGCTACAAATAGTATTTTAACAAACAGTGTAACTTAGTTGTATGACTTAGTTCTATTAAGAATTAAGTCATGTTCTGACAAACGTAACTTCCATTGTTATTTTGTAGCGTCACGTTACAAATGATCGTGAGTAATATGATACCACTCCCCGAGTATTTAGTGTAATGAAGTTTGTACTCATGTTTCCATGACAATAATAGAACCAATATTTTATGGTTCGATAGATTTCATTTTTGCTGTCTAACCGACATGACGCATTGTGCGATTGACGTGATTTGTGGGTATATTTTGACATTGACGTTTTTGACATTTGACATTATGGTGTGCATAATTTTATATTGTTATTATATTAATTTATTATGTATATAAAATACATTTAGTAATAATAATAAAAATAAGTAACTTTCTAAGTAATTAATTATAAAATAATAAAACATTTGTATGCTTTAGTTGAGACAAGAAGAACACCACGATCATTTAAATTTTCTAGTAGAAATTTCTAGTAGTTATTCGAAGTCTGGATTTGTGCCCCGTATATGACAATAGGCTCACCACCTAATCCATGGTGGGAGGTAAACGTAACTGGTAAAATATGGGAGTGTACCTGACTCCTCTGTCTACCACTCCGGGGATTACAGGCGTTTACGTAACATTCTATTTAAAAGTATAATGCTAAACTGCCAAGTATTCTATTACGCCGTTCCATTGTCAGAGAAATTATTTTGTGGTCGATCGATGTATCTAATTTTATAAAAGTGCTTTAAAACTGTCGGTGACTTTTAATTAATGTTATCTAGCGATAAAAAACTGTGACGCCTGCTTAATTAACCCACCGAAGCAAAGAAAAGTTTCTAAGTATTTGCCACTTCCGAACATCCGATTGCCCAGAACGCCCGATATTGCTTAACTTAACAGACTGCTTGCAATTTAAAATGTTTTCGAGCTACGAGAATTTCGTCTTATTAAATTGTTTATTTATTGGTTTTGTTTATATTTTATTCATGCTAAATTAACTTTATATGTCTCTAACACCTTTTTACACCGACATGCACCTATTATTCATACGATCCGTAACAGGGTTGAGCTACTTATCGACCTACGGAAAAATTTAATCGATTCACCGCGACTCGGTATCCAAAATAGTTACTTCATATCCATCCATTAGCTATAAAAAACAACTTGTTATTAGTTCGACCTACAATAGTAATTTAATAGCATAATGATGATGGTAAAATATGTTTAGAAAGTACATACTGGGTATAGATAACATCACAGGGTACAAAATGTTTCCGCATATTTAGGTATTATCAATTATTTTCTATTAAGTGAAAACCATATTCGATACAACCTACGATGATGGTACTTTGATTTATCGATGTTCACTTTGTAAGTTCGTAAGTACCTTGACGATGAACGTATGGCGAAATTTTAATAAGAAAATATATTTCTGCGTAAGTACATTTCCATGTACGGGGGAAATTTTACGTGAAAGTACTCGTAGTATTGTTGTTACAACTCTATTGGGATTTTCACGTAACTGCAAAGTATTAATACACAACGTGTACGTGTGGCATATATGAGAGAAAAAATTGGACATATTTTTATACTTTTGTCAAAGTCAAATGTTTCAGAAGGGTACATATAAAAAAATCATGATAGGAATTTGGTGAAATAGTCTCTTCTCTAACAAATATTTTGGTTGTTAATTAAGAAGCATAATTCATAAATTATTTTAAACTAATGTATGTAGTATTTTGAATGTGCACAAGTTTAAGAAAGTTGTTATGTAAATTCATTTCAGAGTTATTTACAAAGAATACGTGTGCTAAAATTTAGGAGTATATGGTACCATTGTAGTTGGTATGATAAGATGTTTGGTATGGTATGGTGATTAATATTTTGCGGCTTACATCCAACACATTCAGAGTTTGTGACAGACACTTACTGACTAAGGGTCAATCGCTTATGAGCAAAATAATGTAACTATCAGCCTCTTTTTTCCATTTCGTTAAACAATAAGAGTTCAGTTTTTATGTCATAAGTGAACCAATGTTCATTTGATTTTCCTCGTATTGATTTCACGCTCAACTACAGGATCGTTTAATTTGAGATTTTTACCTAGAATATATGTTTTGCAACTGAGAACAAAAACATAAAACATGTGATTATTGTCAACAAAATCATAAGTTAACAAAAACATCAAATATAAATCAAGCATTAATTGCAATTTTCTTGCGATAAACTAAAAGTCAAGAATTATTTATCTTCATTGTATTGAATTATATTATACATACTCGTATATTCACGAATGGGTACATTTTGGATGAACATTAGAACCTACAACAAACGATATTGTTCTATTGAATAAAGCAGACGAAGTAAAAGTTTGACACAATAATAGTTTCAAAAGATCTGTGAAGCGAAGTAAGTATGCTTTATGAGTATCGAGTTATTGTTTAAACGAAACCCACATACCAATAACAGACAAGTAATGATAAATAACTCTACTCAATGTATATACATAATTTGCTTTCTTCTCTTATGTTAGCGTTAGACATGACTTAGCGAAGATAAACAGTGTATATATTAAAGACTCGAAACGACATTAGCATCATTTTAACAGTGACAGTGTGCAAATATATAATGCTGATCATATTATCTTTAAATATGTTCGGATTCTGTTTAAAGGTGTGATTAATGCGTCATCACCGCCCGCACCTTTATCTGCTATGTACCTGTTTCTGAAGGGTGTGACCGATGAAATAGAAGAGTTGAGGGCGCGGGGCGTTACGACATACTCATTTCGGTTAGCACCCGTGATTGATCTCATGAAGAACTTTAATCCTGTTCAGCATTAGATAAATATTTATCGTTGGCTGTGATCTTTGTAACCTTTCTCTTAAATAAAAAGACGACCAATATAAATGCTACATCTTAATATAAAATGAAAATGACTTACAATTTATTATGATTATCTTTACCTGTCACTATGTCGGGAACGTTTCTTCTTCGGCCACAAATGGAAGGCTCCGTATATGACGGGATTGACTAGACTGTTCGACATGCCGAAGAAAAATATCCCAGATAATAGGTCTTCACTTTGCTGTCAACAATAAATATCAATCAATTAGATAATGTCTTTGTTATTACGTACGGAGTAATATTCCAATTGTTTTAACTACAACGCTTTCATCAAATATACATATAATTGCTTGAAAGGAATTAACTTATGAATGTTCTACAATAAGTAGATGTTAAGGAGATAACTGTATTAAATGAAAGTGAAATATATTTTACAAATGACGTATAGATATATATACATTTTCTGGTTATTTTATGTGAACTTCCGCAATACCTACATATTAATGATTGTATATCAGAATATGGGATCCGTCGTGGTTGGCGGTTGACCGACTTTAGACTGGCTTAGTCTTAGAACATATTTGAAAATATTTAGAACTCATTTCTTCCTTTATTTTTAAATCTGTACTTACGTTTTTATCAGGATTTAGGAACGTGAATATAATCATCATGACGTAGTACGGCGTCCACCATATTATAAATGCAGTTACGATCACAACTGACATTCGTAACGATTTCATTTTTGCTCGGTCTATCAGTCTCCTTCTGTTCATATCAGGGGTGAGATATTTCTCCGGCCTCGTTACCTCCGGTTGGAATACTTTTTCGCTCTCTGAAAATAAAAATATTTAGCTCTTAGCATATCAGCTTAGTAGCGGAACACTATTAACAAGCTCTTTATAATTTTAATATGCCATAAAATGAGTTGTTTGTGCTTTTTATACATTTTGGTGCAAAGTGTTAGTGAAATATTTTTTTGCGACGTAATATAATCTGGGAAAAAATAGCTGGCGCGTCAGTGTTTTTATGTTACAGTTAAAGGCGTGATATTTTTAATTTCCAGAAGATAATTTTTTAAAATAATTTCAGCATAATTTCGTTATTTGGTAACTCAAAAAGTAATGCACGATTTGATAGAAGTTTTGAATCCGCTACTAATCCACTATCAAGCCCGAACGAAACTGCTAAGTAAAATAATTGAATAATATAAGTAGAAATGTTTCTAGATAGCTCTGATGTCAATTATGACCGAAGTTTTATAAGCGAGCAATATTTAACATATTGTTTTCTATTTCCAAGAAATATTTCTTCTCATACTGTTGGTAAACAGTGGCTAAATATCTCTTAATATATAAGCGCCTACTAGTTTAATAAAACAGCTCAAATATTGTCAGTGTAAAATATTTTAGCTTCGGCTTAGAAAGATTTGGTTCACTTATCTCTAGTTTGAGTTAGAAATAAGGCTTAGGCGTTATGTCATGCGCTCTCGGGTACGCGCTCAATAAAGCTTCCAATGTTATACAAAATATATATACTGGTCACAGAGGATCTTTTGATAATATAATAAATTAAAGAATTAAATTATCAACATCAAGATTGTTTAACGTTCCAGTGTGGGATACAGCTCTTCGGTCCAAAAACAAATCACAGTGAAAACACAGCGTCCATATAATAGAGGTTCCTAGATTTCTGCCACCCACTTAAGTCAATAGGTTTGTTAGGATATGCGTTGACCTTGGAGGTTTTAAAGTACTTTTGGTGAGAGTTGTCGTACGTCGCTATTTCTAAGCTGGGAGCTTATGCTGTCGTGTTTTAATAATCGGCCCGTTTAGGTTCAGAAAACTCAAGAATAATATAAATGTTAATGTTCTTATCGTTTCATTGAATTTTACAGAACGTTATGCATATAATTACCATTTCCTAACAATTCGATGAGAAAAACTCAACAAAAAGCAGGGCAATTTATTCCAACAAAGGGTTTTATAGAATTGAACCAATAACAATTGATATTTACGCTGAAATATACAAAAGATTGTGCCGTCCATTAACAGCAAGAAATGTGTGTTCAATTTTCTTACATGTAAATCGTAATCTTCTGATTTCTTTCTTTTCGCAATGGGATTACTGTTTCATGTTCAATTTTTGTAGCGGTCGTTTATTATGGTTCTCATTTTGATGACGGTTGACGATAGATAGTTATTCGTGCGGTTATCGAATATACATAATTATATTCATGTTTTTTGTAGGAAACAAGATATTTATGTCTCATATCAAGTAAGATTACACATGTTTGTAGCAGTAAATATAAAATTATAGCCATTGTCGGGTACCTGAGTTACCGATAGTGAACGGCATGAGCAAAAGTTTGATTTGAGTACTGCCTAAACTTTAAAATTACGTAGCTTGAGAGGCTGAATTACAAAATCCTAGTCTAATATTGCTCTTATTTGTAATATCTTCTAATATTGTCTGTCTATCTTATTAATATTGTCTGTGACCAACTCTCAATAGGACAGATATTATACAGATATTAATTGATATACTCGTATATATAATATTATACAGGTATTATCAATATACAGAACCTATCTGTATACAGATACTGCCTTCGCTCATACTAATATGTACTAACCGTAATAATTACAATATAATGTAATATAATAAACGACGACTATAATATAATGTAATAAAAAGTCACCTGATGCCCTATATACCTACCGTTATGACAAACGTATCGTAAGGCATCCTTCAACAATTTGGACTGGCGATATACTCTACTCAGCAGCAAATGGCAGGAAAAAGAGAGCTGACGATCGAGCTTACTAGCGTGCTATTGTCGGCTACCGGCTTATATCTGGCAGTGGACCGAAACAGGTTAAGGATGATAATTGCCTATTCAGATAGTTATGTTTAAGGTCGGTTGAAAATAGTTATTGACAGAAGCGCTCTTTTATGACCGCTTCCTGCTAGCTTATTGTTATTTTCTTATTATAAAATAAGCAGTCTCTTCTTATCTATCTCATCTCTTATTAAAAAATAAATAAATATAGGTATATGTAAATATTGAAACAAAGATCGATATAAATGCTTACTCCACCACAACGGAAGGAAAAAACCGAAGTAAACAATACTTGAGCAAGAATGAGAACTGCTCTGTTGTTCAGATTTGTCGGTAAGTAAATTATCGATATCACCTTATTACATTTCCCTCCTCTTTCTTCGAAAGTATCATAATCTGACTACCTCATCCGTATAAAAAAAAAAGTCGACCCATTTGTCATTTCACTGTTGGAATATTGGTCTCCTCTCATATTGAGGCCATAGTCTGGCCTTAACCTTATCCGTAGCGCATGTATTTAGGTTATACGTACATAGAAAACTATGCATCTATGTATAGGTTAATTTGGACAAGGCGATTTGGACAAGGAGCAGTATATAACTGCATATAGGTATGTATGTACTTAAGTCAATTTGGACAATACGACGATAATATCAATGACAACAAATAGTAATGGTCATTGGACTCGTTGACAAAAATTGATATCATCCGCGTTTTATTAGAAGACTGTGTAGCATAAGTAAAATGGATGTAATCATTGTCACAGACGCGATGTCCAGTATGATTATATTGATATTAGTGGTAGCCTAATGGTTCAGATTTCAGGTCAATCACTCAACAGGAAGGGAGTAGAATTTCAATTACAAGATTTGACTCACCAAAGTCAATCTAATAAAAACCGTTTCAATATACTGGGCCGTTTGTTTAATGGGTAAGGTCGTTGTTATTTGGATATTTTATTACATTGGATTGTTCAAAATTTCCATAATTCCGCCAGGTATCCCTGGCTAATATATCAAATCAAAGTGCGGGTTTTGAAACATTGACTCTTGCTCGTACGTGAATAATATTGCAAATTTAATTAGAGATAATGTATAATTAGCCATATTTATTGCTTTAATAAAACTTCTAGCACTCGCTCTGATATACCAGACTGGCCTGTTGGTCTAATGGGTAGTGGTTCTCGCTGTTGCGCTGTTGTAGGTTCGATTTCAATCCACGTAAATACATATGCGCAATGAGCACGAGTATTTGGTCTGTATTTCGATGAAACATGGTGTATTTACGAGTACTACACACATATATACATATTTAGACTTTGTAAGTTATTGTAACACAGACTGATTAATTTGGACCAGATAGTCTAGTATATCGCAAAATTATCTATTATTTATGCGTTTCGTCTTCTTGCCAAGCAAGTTATGTATAAAATCGAATAGCGTACAAACTCTTTGTCCATTTCTGGGTGCCTTTTCCAATTATTCCTTTGAGTATTTAACTAGAAAGCGTGAATTTATAAGAAGTATGCTCAGGTTTATCTGTCATTTCCGAACAGTCCTGCCCTACGTCATTTTTTTACTCAAAGCTTTCCTATGATGTGGTCGGTACCCTCACCCTTGATATGCATATATCTCAATATTTGACCCGTGTCATGTCCAATCTCAATGGATAAGCACATTTAGTAAAGTACCGTACGTTTTACTAGAAAGAGTTTAGTTACCGAATAATATTATGGGATAGATAGTTGTCATATGACAAAAAGTACTACACAGTACGTACAGAATAATTTATTTCAATTATATCAATTTGAAAAGTATTTCCATCCGATTTTTACAAAGCGAAAATATGAGACATCATGACGACATGACAGATGTCATGGCATAATTTTCTATCCCGAATTGTGAATAAAAATAGAACCCAATATAAATGACAATTACAGTGGCTGTATAGAAAATGCCATTTTTTTTTATCAGCAGCGCACTGGCATGTTGGGAGTCAAATGTTTAATGGTCACTGAAACTCTTAGATGTCTATTTTTTTATCAGATATAGACCCAGCGCTCTCGGAACACGCCTTATATTAACTGCCAGCTATATTAGTAAAATAAATAGGTCAAATATATACAACGACACAAAGAATTCCTGAAAAACTCATTATTTTGTAACAACGTGCATAATTTTACGAACTAATTACATGAAGGGATTTAATTGTACAATTTCCTTAAAAGAAATTGTCTGTCGCATTTCATTTTTAACACACCGATTTAACAAACCCTTCATAAAATGCCATTTACATCTGTTGTCAACAATGTTTACGATTTTTGTTATCGGTACTTCAGCATTTGAATATTGTTTTCCGTCCATTGGAGCCAAACAACCTTGCACCTTTTGTTAAAGTATGTGTAAAAAGATTATATATTTAACAAAAGAGAATCAACTACTTGCAATTATAATTATAACTTACGTGCAATAGTTCTCACAGTGGACACGTATGTGCACACCAATATAATCAGAGGCAAGATGAACATGAAAATGAGTGATAGAGTTGTGTACGCTTGTTCTTGCCATCTCTCTGTGTAGAAACCATGTGTTACGCACTGGTAGAAGACTTCCACGAAAGGCCCTTTTGCTTCTCGGAAGACCACTGTCTGGAAAAAATGCAATTACAACAGGTCAAATAGTATTTTTATAACACAAATAGCCTTAACTAAGAGTGAATTTATTGGGTATCCACACAACCTAACAACCCACCAATACAATCAATCCAGAATAAAAGAAGTAATATGTACCTACCATAAAACTATCAAGTAAATACATTTATAAGATAAAAATATATACATACGTATAATCCATATATACGTATGTACATATATAATATATGGTATATTCATATATGTTTATGTATGTGGAAACATATACAACTATAGAGTATTATATTAGAGGTAGTTACTCGTATATAAGAGATGTTTCTGGCTATCTTATGTTTATGGCCGTAAATCCGACGTCAACGTACTATCCACTATGTCTTAACTAGTCTGAAACGTGACAACTGAATTATTCAACGCATGTCCTCCGTAATACAGGGAATTAAAAGGGCAGAATACCCAAACGAATATATTGTTTTTCGTTTATAATTAAACAAGTAAATAAAATTTCCTTCGACTTGTATAAGTAAAGAGTAAAAATATATTCAGACATAAAATATATGGACGGAGTAGTGAAGTATGAAAAATATTTCTCATTATTTATAATTATACCTATGTTAAGATTTGAATATCAAATATACTATTTGAAATTCAAATGGACTTTTACGAGACATAGAATAGCATGTAATAGCATTTTCCTGTAGTTTGACTTTGCCAAGTTCAGAGCAATCCGAATATCGAGTTTAGGCTTTGAAACTCGATTTCAAAAATTCCCTTGAATATATTTCTATGGAAAACTTTATAAAGATATTTTCGTGTATAAAGATCTACACGAAGATTTTTTATAAATGTATTTATGTATTTTTATTTTTTTCTTCTATGAACCGAATTACATGGTTTCTAAATTAATTCGATACAATACATGGATTTATATATTTACCGTATTTGATGTACATATATTTGCATATTCCTTTCAAAAATGAAACTGTTGTTTTGTTGACAGTAATTAATTAATCTCTTCAATTTCATATTGAGATGAGATTCCTTTAAAATAGGTACATGCCCGCAGGGTCATGCTCCATACAGCTACGTACATATAACTCCCTAACGAGCAGGCAATTAGCTACGAGTACATCATTCATCCCAGTGATTATCATTATAATTCCAATTGAATCTTAAGTTATTAGATTTTCTCGTACACAATTTTCTAAGTACAGTACAACGTGTGTATAACAATTAAAACTAAACGCCAGTTCATTTTCGTGTCATCTCTTTTCTTGTTTTCAAATAAATTGTCTTCTAGAAATTATATCCTACTTGCCTTTTCTGAGAATAACTTAAAAGAACTAAAAAGTATAATAGGTATTTATGGATAAAGTTTGCTGATTCTAATTTTTAAGTTCACCGAACACTTATTAATCTCAATTATTGAAATTTTAGTAAACTTCCACAGTGAGTTAATTAAAAAAGTTTAATTGATATTTTTTTTAAACTATCTAATAGTTAAAGGAAAACTATGTAAGTATATCTTGATAGTAAATCAAGGTCAGTCATTTCTAATGTTTTTCTTTTTAGTGTTGTACCCAAAATTAAGTTAAATGCTTCAGAAACGTGGTAATCGGCTGAGTGGCTGATGCTTAACAAATTAACTCTTGTACATCTTATATTCACGGTTTACTTGAGACCAAACGAATTTATGACTTCATTTGTTTTCCCAAAGACACAGCAAATATTTTAAAGCATAGGTATAATGGAAATTAACATTGTAATACAACAGAAACATGTACTGAAATGCGTAGTAAATTATTTCACGTAATTCAATGTTTCGTTTCACCGTGGCAGACAATGCTCTAATTGTGAATACACATTAAATACTCAAGAGGTGTGCCATCTGTGTTTGAATAATGACGAGATCTATATTGGGATATTGAATTATCTATCACATCATATTATTCTTTCTTATATTTGTAAAAATTCCTCACGTAATATTTTAAACGATTTTTTTTTTTTTTTTAATATATTTTTGTGTTAAGCTAAATTTAAAATGAACATAATATGTTAATGAAAAATTTAAATAGTTTTAACAAAAACAACTGTTGACGAATTTAAATCGGCTTCTTATATGGATATTAATATCAAAATAAAATAAAATAAATATTTATAATGCGATTCAAATCCCTAGTGTTATTATTGAAATAATTTACGAACGGAATAATACAGTTCTGAACATTAACAATATTTTCATAATACGCTAACACAACCCCAGCCCCATATCAAATGTCTTACCCTTTTCCAAACGAGCAGGTCAAGTATAACAGGAATAGTTTTAATGTTACTTAAAAATATACAATGGTCACACAAATTATTTATTCGGTTGGAAATGGGATGCCTTACAGACCACCTATGCAAATACGTGTCATGCCTACATTTATGAACAAAAATAATAAAATATAATTGACTAGCTGAGTGCTTGGTGGCTTTGACTGCCGAGCTACTGGTTGCGGCTTCGATTTCCACCTAGGACAAATATTCGTACGCTGAGCACTGTTTATTTCGCGTTAATAGGTTAACAGTAATATGTATAAGTACGTAGGTACGTTATATGAATTTATGTATGTTTGTGTATGACCTATCTGGTCACATTAATAGTATCTCTTATGCCCATGTGTTGCAATTCTTTAAGATGGGTAATTATTATTTGCTATCGTGAACAATATAATTCAATTTCTTATAAGCCACCTTTGATTTTCAAACAAAATACTGTATTAAATAACAGAGATGTTATTGTATGAAAGGGTTTATTGTAAGAAAACTGAATTATTATGTATAACAATAGATAAGTCTTCTATTAAAACTTAAAGAGAAAACAAACGATTTACGTCATTTTAAATACTTAGGTATATATTATTATCGTTCTATTTCGTCGTATAGTGATAATAATCTAAATATTATTGAAATCAATCAGATCAAAAAGTTATTGTAAATTAGGAATTTGAAGCGAAATGTAATAGTATTACCTGCGGTATACTCAGCAGGAAGCTTAAAATCCAAGCGATGATCACCAGCCTTCCACTCCTGGTTGCAGTAGCCATACTTTTCATCGGATATTTTACCGCTAGCCAACGGTCTACGCCAATCAACACAAGAACAAATGTACTTAGATATAGAGCAAACATTTGCATAAATTTGAATAGTTTGCATCCTATATTTCCAGCGTACCACTGAACAGTAAACGACCAGGCCGCTTCACCAGCTATACAGAATATCGTTACCAACAAATCCGCTATACTGAGCTGAAATATGAGACTGTAAATAGCTGTCCAGGAAGGTCTGGCTCTTCTCCGACCTCTCTTTCCTCTCTGTACACTTATTATCGTAGCTAAATTCCCGAAGAATGAGAGTATAGCCATGGCTGATAGAATACTAGCTCTGATTATGGTATTTCTCGTGAGCACTGGCGCGTGTTCCAAGCACATTATCTGTGTACCGTTGTACTGTAAAATACGACCAGTTGTATCTTCCGCCAGGGAATCGTTTATTAGCTTCGTTTCTATACATTTCTCTATGGCCCATATATCGTAACTTGGTAATATATCTTTTAAGTCCCTGGACAGCGAAACGTCGTTTGGATTAAAAATATCATCTTCATATAATGTGGTACTGTTGTCTACGCTGTCCATGTTTCGTCATTCGCAGTAGAGGCCGCCTCTGAAGGGAATCTGAAACAATTTTTCTTGATCAAATGTTGGTATAAAGAGTTAGTTAAACATTTACTGTAATCAAAATCATTAAGTAACCCGGTGGCATTTAACATTTGTGCTGATGGATGTCAGACTAATGTGGGATCAGACTAGACTAATAACAAATTAAAGGAAAATTAAAGAGATTTTGTTAGGACAATCTCAGGGCTTGTTACATTTAAAGTTAAAATGTTATGTTTTAAGTACATTATTCATTATGATTTGCATACATTAGCCGTAACACATAAAGTGTGGGGATATTCAAGAAGTGTACTATTAAAAAAATATTTCTAAATATTTTCACGTTTAATATTTTCTTATTTTACTATTAAATGTTTCGTGAGTATTTATACACATGATTATATATGTACCTGAGTACTGAGTCTCCGCCGCGACCTCGCTGCAAACGGTGGGAGCTCATGATGAAGGACCTCGTATAGGTCCGAAACTAGTC
>DWFV01000302.1:0-15399 GCA_018246775.1 Parelbella machaon machaon
AATTTAACACGATAACATCTTCAAAATAACTACAGATCTTATTACAATAGAATGCCTTATACGAATTTCATTTCACAGGCAACTGAAAAAAAACAGTTTGGTATTAAACTTCAGTTAAACTGAAAGTCAAATTAAAATTTACATTAATTGTGATATCATCGGCGCGGTATTACATCAGACCCTTTGTTCGCTAAGCGGGCTGTCCAATTCATCAATTCGAGGGGCCTCACAGAGTTCGGTTGCCTTAGCAACGCGTTCCACCTGGACGCAAGACGGCTGGACATCCGTTGAAGGGGGAGATGTATAGGATTTGCATATTAATGGTACGCTTTAAGTTGGTTACCGAGGGGTCCAGATGTTTTCAAGTATTCTCAAAAAAGCGTAACTGAGCAAATTTTTCGGTTGGAAACGTCTGCATATTTTCGTTGCAAATTGAATAGAGTTCGTTATTTTTTGAACTTTTTAAGAGGGATCAGATACGCTGTTGAGATGTTGACATCTGCCGGTGCGGAGGAAAGTGTATGTACGAGTAATATTATCTTGTACGAATTTTGTCTACGTCGATATCATTTACTGTGGAACAAGGTTAATGGGGCGTTTACACATTCTGCTAAGGTTTCACAGTACTGTAAAAACAACATAGCAGTTTTGTTGAATGATAACTCAGGTTTAATTTGAGTCAGCGCTTTGTACTTTGCCTACTCTCTTAGTTACGCAACTTTAAGGCCGTCGTTAGGTATAAATAGTAGTGCGATAAGCCTAATTGGATTGCGTTCAAACAAATCCATATTTAACCTATAATTTGAAAATATATTGTGTATGTAGCTTGGTTTATACAAAATATGCAAGTTAGTTTTACCAACCCACGCTTGGTCAGCGTGGCAGTTTATGGTCTGATCCTTGTAACTTTGTGAAGAGACCTTTGGACAACAGCGAAATAATAAGAATCTTGATGATGGTAATGACAAATGTTAGCTTTAGGCGCCTACGTAATATCTCGCCTGCATTTTCCCGGGTGAGTAGGCAGAGGAGTGTATTATTCATATTTTTTACTCATTATTTTATACGTCCTACGGTATTGATGGCGAGCTAGTGACTAGCCTAGGCGCATATATTTGTGTATTTAATCGTAACAGAAATAGCAGTGCAGTTCAACATGAGATCACCCGCAGATGTTTTGCTAAGACCGAGGAGTGAATAGTTATGCCTTGTGTCTAAATGTGTCTTACCTTCAAGCCTAAATAGATGTGGTGTTTATGCTCGCAATGAAAAGTCTTAGGGTTTCCATGTTTTTGATAGTTTTTTAAGTTTAATTAGGTTTTTTTCTTTACGATAAGTACATAATATTACTAGTAATTGCAGTTATTTATTAATAATGACCTCTTAATAGATAATAAAAGTAATTATTAATATTAGTATATCCTGTAAGTTGAATTCTTCTTTCCATAATATAGCCCACAAATTAAATTAAATAAAAATTATACAACATTATCCACACGTAACATGACGCCCGTAATCCTCGAAGAGGTAGGCAGAAGAGTGCAGTACATTCCCATATTTCACCAGTTACGTTTACGTGCCACTGAATATGTAGTGAGCTTATTGCCATACACCGGGCACAGATCCAAATTCCGAGTCACTACTAGAAATTCTAAATTAGAAAAATCGGGATTCCATCTAAAATAGACCCGGGATTAGAACCCAGGACCTCTCGATCTGCAGTCACGCTTGCAACCACTCGAACAACGAGGCAGTCATGGATAAATAATAAGCTATTAATATAAGGAAGGTTATTCAAATGCCTACCATTGAATAAGAGCTTGGTAAAACTCCTGCACAAACCGATATGTACCAGACCAAGACTTAAAATCAGCATAATGCTTTCGTTTTACACAAAGACGGTGTATTACAGACACGGTATGAAGAAAAGAAATAGTTACAGCTGAGCCACTGCCGAGGTCTCTGAACTTATTATTATATTCAATGATTCGTCAGCATCTAACTCGTGTCAGACGAAATTTTCATTCGGGTGCACCGGAAGCAAATCAACTAAAGTGAACCAATAATGTAAATAGATTATAGTTAGTAATAAATAAATATGTTTGGAACATACCTCCAAGCCGAAGTCTGATCCTAAAGTATAGACAGCTAAGAAACATCACATGTTATTGTACTTCATAGATTTTGATCTTTTTTTACACCAAAAAACAACAAATACTTGAGTTAATCACAAAAACATTTATCATGAATGAGAATTGAATCCATGACAATCAGTTTAGCAGTCAGGTAAACTAACCACTGGACCGACTCGCCAGTTAATATCGCTTTCAAATAAAGCAATAAAGTTTAAACATAAGTCTTCGATAGGATAAACGAAATTCCACAATCCTTATTTGAGATTGACTTTATTTTGAATTAAGTTTTTGCCCTCCCCGTTGGTCTTTTTTATATCGCCATTAAACTATGTACTACTTTAAGATTTTCTATGTTACTCATTTATTAGCTTTACCGCTTCACCTTTATTCATCTCATTTTTATTTGAACGCAGTTCCGTCCCACTTTCCAACGCAGTGACTTGAGTTATTGGTACTGATGTCACATATTCATAGTGGGTATATTGACGCTTTACTAAAACACATGCAAGCTTACTCAATAGGTTTGCGTGCACCTAAGTATTGCGACAAACCGTTGAAGGTTATTCTGGTAGTACAATTAATTCATGATCATCAACACCATAACCATTATTATCATTACCATCGTCATTATAATCATTACCATCACCATCATCATCATTACTATTATCATTATCGCCATCACCATCATCGTCACTATCACCATCATCGTCACCATTACCATCATTACCATCAGCATAATCTTTAATCTTAACCTGCTTTATCGATCGACTGTTGGTCACGGATCTCTTCCACTCACAAGAAGTGTACTTAATAACACGAACCAAGTCACTATCTGAGCTTTATACACATTATTGTTTCTCTATTTTTATGTTAGAAGTGACTTGTAAAGCCTCATGTTCGTGGAATGTATGCACTACTTTCAATCCCCATTTGACAAACTAGTAAATCGAAATTGAAATTTCATATGCAGAATGTTTTATAAATAATATATGTTTTTATGTTCTAGGGTGGGATGTGACTGAGGGTGAGAAGGCGCCGTTCTTACGCAACGAGCCGGTGAAGCTCACGCCCGCGTGGGAGGGCTCCAATCTGCCCAATGACACCCTCAACTTGAAGGGTAATTAGTTGAATATTCAACAATTTCATTTTGCCTCAAGAATTTTCTAGAACTTTCGCTTATGTTAATTAACGATAATTAATTAATTAAGTAATTTTGGATATATTTAGCTATTTTTATACCATGTAGATATAGGCATGTCCATATATTACTTTTTTTTTCCCAAGGGGATGGTAGAGGCTAAGTATTGCCACCTAAGCCATAATGCTCCTGTCTTCTTCGCCTAAACTTATTTGTTTATCTTGCATTTAGTGGGTACAATACAGGCAAGATTTATTTTTGTAAGGTTTTTAAAATACCTGTTAGTAGGTTACAGACGTTTTGCAGTTGCCACAACACTAAATGAGTTATAATAAAGTATAACGTAACATCATGCCTGTAATCCCCGAAGGGGTAGGCATGGGAGTGTAGTACACTCCCACGGTTCTGTTTACGTTTAAGTTCCACGAATAGTTAGGGAATGTATTGCCATACACTTACCATAGATCCAGACTCCGAGCCACTACTAGAAATATGAATTATATGAATAGGTAACAATAGTAATAAAAATACATCATTATTAAAAAGCTGTTTTTTTCCTGCAAATATGCGCCGGAAATTGGTAAACCGCAAATTACTGGTGATATCTGGTTTTGACTAGTCATCGGTGTCGTCGATGTCATCGATTAATAACCTTTATGTGAACGTGCGAAGGTCAGTTACTTATCGTTAACTAGCGCCATGAATATTTGAACATGGACTTGCAATTTTGAAATTATTAATTAAAAAATTGTAATATTAATGTGATAAGCAGAATGGAGCAATAACAAAAAAAAAATTATTATCGTAATGTAAAAAAAAAATTTAAAAGCTACCGATAAATAAGTTATGCTTAACAATAAATATTTATTAAAGTGTACACGTTAAATAATATTAAAGCAATAATAATATAACAGTTCAACTTCCAGTCATCTCGCCTAAAAATTATCTATAACGTAACAAGTTATATTTTTCTTTAAATAAGTCTTTTGCACGTTAAAAACTAAATATATTAAATTAAATTAAAAAAATAAATTAAAACCGACAGTATAAAGTATTTTCACTTAACTAACTAACTGCCTCGATGGTTGAGTGGTTGTAAGCGCAACTGCCGATCGAGAGGTCCTGGGTTCGATCCCAGGTCGAGTATTATCTGATTTTTCTAACAGTCGCTCGGAGGCTGAATTTGTGCTCGTCATTTGAAAATAGGTTCACCCCCTATTCCATGGACATATCTAGGATAATATTGCCTATCCCTTTGGGAAATACAGGCATGAAGATAAAAAACAATCCGGTAGGAGAAAATGTACGAAGAGACTAAAAAATAATTGATATTCCCACTTTCCAACGCAGTGACTTGAGTGATTGGTACTGATGTCATATTTTCATAGTGGGTACATTGACGCTTTACTAAAACACATACAAGCTTACTCAATAGGTTTGCGTGCACCTAAGTATTGCGACAAACGATTTTTTTTATGATTTTTTCTTTTATTTACTTGAAGTTATAATAAAATTTCATATTTTTACACAAAAAGTTATAGTTGTTTAATAAACGTCGTGGGTAAGTTAGAAAAATCACCCTGAAATTTGGCTTGTAGTGCAAGTAAAACGATACAGCAAAAATATAGATGAAAGAATCTCATATGATCATAGAAAAGAGTATGGAATATATGAATATAACTCTTTTTCATATTCTTAGTGAAATGTACATCCAGTATATTCAGCCAGTACATGGAAAAGCAATGATAAATTGATCTAAATAGGAATAATAAAATATAACAAAAATGTTTATAAAGGAAGTATTGATTTACATAAGAAAATGTAATTTATAATAAAAATATTAATTTACATTAAAACCAACCATTTAACAAACCATTGCATAAAATACTTATTAAACATACATATTTATGTATTTCTTATTGCAACTTATGTTCTCAGGTATAGCTATGGACTTGGCGCCGCCCAAGGACAAATGGAACCTGATCTACTTCACTCTGATGCTGCACGGCCTCGGGACCCTGACCGCGTGGAACATGTTCATAACAGCCAAGGATTACTTTGTGGTGTACAAGTTGGCTAATGCACCAGACTATGCAAGAGATTTCATGACCTATGTGGGCTGGGCCAGCCAAGTGCCTAACCTATTATTCAGCTGGTTTAATATATTCATTAAAATTGGGTATGTTTGTTTATTTATATTATTATTCCACTCATAAAAGGCTTTTATGTATCCCATGTAAGGTTATGTTTAGAGCTAGTATAATAGTAGTTAAATAATATTTTTTGATAAAAAATATCTTCAATAGAATTTTTAATACAAGATATGTTAAATATGGTGTAATAAATCTCCATTAATATTATAATTGAAAGATGCGGTAGGCAGGAACATTTATAAAAGTTAGACATCTCAATTGTAATGTTATTTATAATCATGGCATACATTTGTATATTTTTGTTCATACTTTAATATAGATGATGTTTGTGGACTATGTTTCTCAAGTTGTCTATCACAGGAGTCAAATATAGTACAAGTTCCATGAGTCTCTGTGTTTCTCCAAATTGTTATTTTCCTTACAGTGGCAACCTGACAACTCGTATTGTATGGTCGCTATGTATCGAGGTACTGATATTTGTGGTGACTGTGGTACTAGCCATGATTGACAGCAGTCAGTGGCCAAAACTGTTCTTCTGGATCACAATGGTTTCTCTGTTCTTCTTGCAAGGTGTGTTATTATCTGTTATTTATATGTGATAAAATTTAGCTTAAGTTTTGAAGTTATTATAATGACAAATAAGAATGATAGACATATGTTAATGTACAAGAAAGAAATTACTGAGACATTTCTAAGATTTTTTAATGCATATTTTTAGACATTTGCTTTTATTTAGTCATATAGTTATGTCTGATAGGGATATGTAATCATTTAGTAAGAGTAATATGCTCCGTAGAAACACATCGGGAACAAATTTATTGATGTCAGTGTATTTAAAATTAAGATACAGAAAGGTTTACAAAAATTGTCTATTTACATTACTCATAAATTATTACTTGTTACCCACTACTCAACGCAGCGACATTAAAAAAAAATTGAATGGTCACTATTTTTAAGTGGGTAAATCAAAGTACTACTAAAACACTCGCTAATTTCATTTATAAATGTGTGAGTACCTAAGTTTTGATACAAAGTATATGAGAAACCTATAACTTGCAAAAAAGATTTGCTTTGTCCATTGTTTGGTACTAAAAGCACTAGTGTATCTATAGAGTAGGTTTTTATTGTTGTGCAGTTTTAAAGTGTGTGTTGGCCATACCATTATTAATGAGATGTTGTCACTAAAATATCTGTAACAAATGTCAGATAATAATAAAGCGGTAACCCCATATTTTGCTTTTATAAAGAAGTCGCTATAATTGTACCGTTCCACAGGTTTCAACGCAGTGTTCCAGAACACAGTTTACGGTGTGGCCGCGCGCCTGCCGCCGCAGTACACGGGCGCCGTGGTGCTGGGCTCCAACCTGTGCGGCACCCTCGTCGTGTTCATGCAGTGGGCCGCGGAGAGCTTCAGCGGCAGCCACCGCACCTCCGCCATCTACTACTTCATCGGGGGCATGTTTGTGTTGCTCGTCTGTTTTGACACGTACTTCGCGCTGCCCTTGAATGTAAGTCGTTTTTGAATACTCATGAATAATACAAACCTTAGTGGTTTGTATAGTGGAATTTTGTGCAAGAATCACAAAATGCAATTCAGTTCTTTTTTATAGTAGACAACAGTACATATGAATTTAAAACATTCCTATAAGTCATTTTTTCCCAATTATGTTGTGTCCCAATTCTTTATTTGAAGATTTCTTTTAAGAATACTCTTTGTTTGTTTTTTTTTATCATGTGATAGGCTAGCGTTTATCCGCGATCCCGCCTGATAGAAAGCGCGGATGCGTCCTTTAGATGGAGCACGCATGCCTAGGAAAAGCCTATTCACCCTTGTTTTGAAGAGTCCCAAGTTATGTGTCCGAGAACACAGACACCGGCAGGGTGTTCCACTCCTTGTACTCCTTTTTAAGAATATTCCGTATCAATGTCAGAAACATAGTAGTCTGTGAACAAACAATTTGCGATTGCAATAAACGATTAAATTTGCAGAGGCATTATCTTTGACATAAAGAATCTAGATAACATTAAAATATTATTATGAGTTACGATGGATTGGCTGCCTCGTTGGTCGAGTGGTTGTAAGCGCGACCGCCAATCGGGAGTTTCCGGGTTCGGGTACTATTGGATTTTTCTAATTTAGAATTTCTAGTAGTGACTCTGAGTCTGGATTTGTGCCCTGTGTATGTCAATAGACTCACCACGTACTCCGTGGGACGAAACGTAACTGGTGAAACGTGGGAGTGTACTACAGGGATTCAGGGATTACAGGGGTGATGTTACGAATTACGATGGAATTTCAATCACCGCTACCCACTTGAAAATATAATAAGTTATTTTAGCTAAACGAGGTAATAAAAGCGGTATGTTGCAACTAATACAAACCGGTATGTCACAACTAATAAAAACCGGTAACTTTTTTTAATTCTCAGAGGTTTTTCCGCTATCACGAAACGCTGCAAGAGCGTACATTGCGCGTCAATCCAGCGCTGGCCGCCACCAACCCAAACGCGAGTCCCGCGAAACAGAAGATTCCATACTTAACGATAATCATTCAGTCCTTCGTTCAGCTGTACAACGTGTTCATTGTGTTCTTCGTGACGCTTTCCATTTTCCCCGCTGTGCATTCTGGTGAGTTTTTTTTTTTTACTTTTATTCCGTTGTATATAGATGGCCAGATATAAAATACAATACAGTATTGATGAAATATTATTATCAAATTAAACCATATAGGTAAATGATAAGGGACATAGCAGAACATTCGATTTTATAATTCAGTGTTCTTGACTCGTTTCATCTGTAGTATTCATACAGATTAATGATTGGCCATTAAGATTGTAATAATTTTCCATTAATTAATTAGTGATTTGATATGATCTCGTTGGTTTCCTTCGTTATATGGCATTATGATATAGTTCAAATGTAACTGAATCATTGTATCAATTTTTGACAAATAACATGTGATATACACCCACTTTCCAACGCAGTGGTCTCATTAATGAATAATGTTGCCACATTTATTACCTGTGGGTATAACGATGCTTTGTTAAAACACATACATGTTTTTTTAATAAATTTGTGTGCACCTAAGCTTTGCGACATTTCAATTTCTGTTTTTTCTAATGTTGGTTTTTAAAATTGCCTTTTATGTATATGAAATATTTATTACAGATATAAAGCCTGTGACCCAAGGTTTCCTTGGAGACAACTTTGTGCGGCTCACATGTTTTTTAACGTTCAACTTCATGGCCATGATCGGTAACATCACCGCCAGCCTTTGGCAATTTGTGAGTATGACATTTAGCTGGTTTGTTAGTAGTGCTCATGTTCTTCATTCTTAAGATTTAGGTTTCTAATCAGTATTAGCCTCGTTAGTGATTTAGTATTCAGCTTCACATTCATTAGCGATTATGATTGCTAATTAAGAGGCTCTGGGTTCATTCCCTGAGTGATATTCAAAGTATCATTGAGACAGGATTAGGGCCTAGTATAGTAGTAATAAGCTCGCCCCCTATTCCATTCGAGAAAATACAAGTGTGATGTTATGGTGCTTTTGGCCTGATTTCTAACAGCACTGATGTGATGATATAATAATAACAGAATGTATTCTTTTTTAGCCTGGTCCACGCTGGCTGGCAGTTTTCACATCACTTCGTATACTATTCCTCCCTCTGTTTCTCATCTGCAACTACCAACCTAAGGATCGCGTACGAACCTTGCCAGTGTATATAAAAAATGACTGGGCATATTGGGTTTTGGCTGTTCTGATGGGTTGGAGCTCGGGTCACGGTAGCTCATTGGGTATGATGTATGTAAGCGGGTGAGTAACTTAGCTTTTCATAGGATAAAGTTAAACTAGACATCACAAACTAGTTAGATTTGTAAAGACTTAAAAATGTTATTAATTACATGTCATGTAAGTAATACAAAGTGAATAGATGAGGGCATTGACTAATAGTTTAAATGTACTAGAATCTGAGTAGACAAATAGTAACTTGAGTGATAAAATATTTCTTGACTTTTTTGTGTGAATCACAAAGTAAGTCAGGGTATTCTGGATGCCAGTGTAATTAGGGTATATATTGTATCTTATTTTGTTGCTTGTTCTGTTATGTCAAAAGCAGACAGACTATGAAATGATTCATAACAATAAAAATATTCTTAACTATATTGCTTATTGTAATAGATACTTAATTGCTGATAATTTTTTACAGCACTGTCGCCCCTGAACATGCATCAACGGCGGGGATGTTAGGCGGTGCTACGTTGGTAGCGGGTATTGTGGCAGGCATTACGTTCTCTGGAGTGTGCCCGCACATTGTTACCCTCAGTGCTTGGAACACCATCTAGCGGGCAGTTATCTACCTAGAGACGTTCTGGGGCATTCTCACAGACGCTTAGCGCAGTGACGTGACAGACGTTCCGTGACGTATAATAACGTTCCGTGACGGATATTGACGTTCCGCAACGTAAAATGACGTTCCGCGACGTATAATGACGTTTCGTGACGATTCATGACGTGCGTGATGCGTCGTAAAGTGACAAATGACGTGTTGTGACTGATAGATAACTGAGTGATAGTGTTTTGTTAGTGATTGAAAACTCAACTGTACAGAGTCCGCGAGAGCGTAGGTAATTTGACGGCAATATTTAAGTTGACATTTCTTATGTTGGACAAATTAATAAGATATCCTGGGTAAATGTATAAATGAAAATACCTTTACCTAGGTGCATTATCATATTGAAAGAATTTATAGTTTCTGATACTTGCCATGATTTGTTTTTAATAATAACCACGCTTGCACAATTAATGGAATTGCTTATACACTTGTTATTATTGTATTTTAATCAGGATAGTGAAATTAATAAGCTTCATCAATTGAATATATGTTTCGATGTTTAGGCAATATATAGTTATATTTATCAAACATTTAATCAAATTTGGGTCTTTGTTAGAGCGATGGAGTACTGTGTATGGCCTTATATGTGGAGAAACTATAAGTGAAAGACTCATCTACAAATTGTCCACGTGAATAGTGGTTATAAACTACAGAGGCTGTTTTATGTAAAGTGACCTTTAAGGTCTAGTATCAAAGTTCAAGATTAGGTTAGCGATTCAGAGTAGCTTTTTTCTATTGCATATCAATAAAAAAACGCCGGATTTATATATGCATTGTTAAATTTTTCGTATTCATAGAGATTTTATATTGTAGCTAGTACAAAACCGTTGGGTGTACCAGAGAAATTATTTTCAGCTTTCTGTTGAGCTGACTGTGTTGCGATGAGAAAAATAAATTTAACTCTGTATGTTGCCAGTTTTGTATTCACAAATGAGTGTATATATTTGTTTGGTGTGTTTAATAATATTATGATACCCAACCAGATTATTTTATCTGTTAATTTAACATCCTTAGGTTTAGGTTTAATATATTAATCGAGGCGGGATGTTACGTTTTTTTTATATATTAATCCAAAGTGCTACTATGTATATAATTATATGATGTAATGTATAATCTGGCTGAAAATTGTAGTGTAATATATAGGTTTAAGATTTATATTGAAAATATAGCTGTAACATTCGACGCACAGATTCAATATACATACATATAAATAATTATTGTTTTGTAACACATAAATATGACTAATGTAGGCTACACTCAGGTGCCTCTGGAATGATTAATACTGAAATTTTATTAATATATAGTGCCGAATCAAAAACGTTTTTATTATTTATTGTCTGTAGTCTTTATTGATTGTTAACTTAATAATTATATTAAAATATTATTAAGGATGTCTACAATTTTGTATTGTAAATGATGTTCTCACATTCATTCATTTAATCAATACTTGAATATTGTACTGTTTTTAATTCCAAACCATGTATGTACATTGAAATTAAATTCCTTTGAATGTATGTAACATAAGGTAATCAATGTTGGTATACTTTGATCACTATGATACAGTAAGCTTGGGTTAGACAAGTATAGGTTCATTTTGGTGCTGGTCTGCAGAGATCAACTTATTCTGCTACATCATAAGAGTGGTTAGGCAATGTGAACAATACAGACACTAAAACTGCAGTTAAGGCAAACACCAGCAATCTAGTTAAATGAGTATCACCTTTTTGAATATCAGATTTTCACCATCCAGACCTGCATTGTCATACAGGCTTCAGGTGCTATGCAAGTTGACTGGAAACTTAACAAACTGCTAAGTTAACTGTTACAATGCATGGTGGAATTATTAAATGAGGAATATGATTACTTCGAGGCACAGTGATTAATGACGGGAATTAATGAGTATAGAATGAATGTTGACCTATAATATGTTAATTTATGAAACCTGACATCTATATTGTGAATATGAAATATCATTTACACATAACACATATATATGCAACTATGTACGTATATTGACGTATGACTATTTATTGTATCATTTGTTTGACAATAGACTGATATGTTGACTTATATAGGTGACATTGTTTGATATTTATTGTAAGTAACATTTATGTTAGTATGATTTGTAATTGCTCTTAATTGCGCATTTCATACATACTATGCTAAAGCTACATTTGTACTTGTATATAGATGATTTTAAAACACGGGAATAGGCTTTTACTAGGCATGCTTGTTCCATCTTAGGACGCATCTGCGCTTTCCATCTGGCGGGATCACGGTCAAATGCTAGTCTATCATATGATAAAAAAATGGACATATTCAAAAGGGATGTTTTTCCATACATTTGAATGAATAATAATTCGGATTATATAAGTGTCCAGTATTATAATCCTTTTTTAGTACTGGTTATTGGTGGGAGGACATTTAAGACACCAAGAAGTCACAAATGAAGTTTTATAGGGTTTTATTTTTAATGATTTACATCTGTGTAATCTCCGTTAATGCAGATGTAGCTTTAGCCATGCTGTTAATGTACAATAACCCAGTCGTTGCTGTTGCGTTTTGTTTTTGACGTTTGCGGAATGTTTATAAAGCTTTTTGTATTTTGGAATCAACACCTACATTGCAATTCAGCAAGAGGCATTTTTGTAATGGTAATTAAATGTACGATTTGATAACATAGTTGATAAGGGTTATATATCCTTAAATTTATAGTAAAATAAACTATTTTCTATATTTACCCTTACGAGGATAACTGTTCCAAGGGATAAATGTAGAATGTTTTGTATCACAATTAATTCCGTGAATATCAGAGACTACTTGTGTTCATTATGGAGACCAAATATTATTGACGCATATTGATATGTGTATGATACGAGCTTTTTGTTTTCGTCCTCGCTAGCATTTGTTAGTATTTGTTTAGCCAAAAGTAAACTTTTTTTTTAAATTTATTGTTTTTATTTGCTTTTTCCTTATTTTATTAGCTTGAGCGTAATCTTTTACACCTTTGTATTCCCTGGTACTTCCAAACTTACTTAATTGTGTCGAAATGATCCTGGCAGTTAAGATTAAATACACGCAGATATTATACATTATGCCTCAATTTTTTATTTGCTTGGTTTCAAATTAATTTCTCTATATATCTGGAGACACTTTAAATAAAAAAATCATTAAATTCTACAATATGAGACAATAACAGAAATTAATATAAGAATAGTCGAAACAATTAGGCACAATAACTATTTTAGTCAGAATGTTTTAGAAGCCGTAGTGAGTTAGATTAAAAATAACCACCGAAAGCAGTCTTATTAATATTTCGTAAGACAGTCCATACATATGATAACTTTTACCTCGATCTTCGCAACTTTTACTAAGCACTGAATAATAATAGAGGTATCTAGTGTACTATTAGATATAATTATATCTACTGAAAAGTGTTATTGGATATTCTCAGAAGGCTGCAATGGTATATGATATTAAATACCATTTAATGCTCATTTTTATTGCCTTGCTGCCATTTAGTTCCTTGTAACCTTCCATGATTGTTTTTTGATGAGTTACGAAATATCTAATATAGTAAAAAGTACAGTATTGCTGTGAAACATTACATTGCTGGTGGCAATATTTGCTTTTTTTTGTTTTACATCGCATCACATTTTCCTAACTTGGTTATTAAAGATTATGTTGCGTTCCCGTTTATTAGTTATCGATGTAACTTTATCGAATAATTTACCTCAAAATTACCAGTATGTATCATCGTCTTATGATATGACAACTTTGCTAGTATTTTATTATATAGCATATAATATCCTACTTTTTTCTGTTTTTAAATTAAATTAAGGTAATTTAGTGCCTACCACAACTCTTCATCATCGCCTGGTTTGACTGGTTAAAAATGCCAATTGGCATCAAGTTTGCCCTTTGTTTACAACAATAAAGAATAAATAAATAAATAATTTATGTCTGTAAATTTAATTAGATCATATGTTACGTTTTAAAATTCGACAGTAAGCGGTTAAAAAAGGGCGGGAAAGTTTTAATTTATCCACAGTGTATTTATTAATTGAGGTTTAATTTTTTTATCTTGTTGACAACACTTTATAACTGATAATGAGAACTGGAAACTTGGTTCCATTTATCAGATAAAAAATACTTAGTTATTAAAATAAAATAAAAATACTTATTATTAAATATCATAAGGATTGTCATTGATTATATAATCATAAATTATACTAGCAAACTGAATTAATTAAATGAATGCTGATCCCATTCAAAATTTAGGTGATGATGAACGTAATAGAGCTCACAATATTTATATCTATAAAGGTTTACAGTACAGGTTATCCTTATAAAAAGTGGTATAACGATATAATTTTTCCTGAATAAAAAAATATATTTAAAGACCGATAGAGCAATAAGTTCAATGTTCATAAAAAAAGAAAACTTTAATCATCATATTTGTCCTTAGAATTAGAAATATGAATGTATTTAAACTTATACTGGAGAGTATTATTGCATAGGATAATATTCATATTGATAAATAGTATTTATACAATTGTATGAAATTGCAACGATAAAATGTTATATAAAGCACTCCTTTAGTGTCGAAGGCTGTGAGATAATAGCTTTAACCTTCCCAATGTAGATACCATGCACCTTTCCTCTTTATAAGATTTACAAATCAAAAGTATTAGGTTGTAAAATTTTTTTTTTTAACCGGTAAAGAATTCTTTTGGCTTTTTAATCATTAATGCAACAAGAGTTTATAAATAAATCCGTGATTGGTAACTATTTTTTTCTTCCGTCTCTTTTATACTTTTCTAATTTAATAAAAGTTGGCCTTACTTACGAACTGGTACGGAATAACGATATTTCAGTATGCAATGTTTAATCTGTAAAATATTGGGCACAGATAACATACTGCTTTTGCCGCCATCACAGCGTGATAACTTGAAAAATAATATTTTCTTGTTAATACAATTCTATTTCTAAAAAAATAATATTTTCTTGTTAATACAATTTCCGGCAGAACAATTTGTATTTATAAATGTAAAAATGATTAGCTCAAATTTGATTATTACCTACTACTTTTGATTTGAAATCACCCATTTTCTCACCTTCCAGTACAAATTTTATTTATTCGTAAGCCTTCAACTATAGGTTACAATACAATTCCTAAAATTAGTAAAGTAGATAGTTATTGTTGTATCAAAACCTTTCCAATTTCAACAAAATATCCTACAACGTTATAGTTATCATAATCTTCAGTTAACATTAAATACAGTAAAAACAAATAAAGCTATTTTCTCTGATATCCTCTATGAAAAAATAATTCATTTAATTTCTAAACTTTTTTTTGATTTATTACAATGTCAGTGACTATGATAAAATAACGTTTTGCGTTTACTTAAATATAAAGTCTCTACCTTCTTATAGATCTTTTGTACTTTCCTAATATTTATAAACCTGGTGAATTGTTATTAAATGTTACATTAATGTGAAATATGTAAGTAAGTGTACTTTATATATTGTATTTCTATAATATGGTAATATATAATATTGTATATATGGGCATA